>WYDI02028784.1:52014-172976 GCA_009867235.2 Psittacus erithacus
CTCTGCCCTGGGAGGAGGGGAAGCCGGGAGGAAGCAGAGACAGGACACCTGACCCAAACTAGCCAAAGAGGTATTCCGTATCACAGCACGTCATGCCCAGGATGTAAAAGGTAGCTCCCAGAAGGGCGAGATTCTGCTGGGGTGGGACTGGGTATCGGTCGGTGGTGAGCCATTGTATTCTCTTCTCTTGTTATTCCCTTTATCAGTATTATTATTCGTGGTAGCAGCAGTGATTTGTGTTATACCTTGGTTAATAGACTGTTCTTATCTCAACCTGTGGGAGTTGTATTCTTTCAATTCTCTTCCCCATCCCTCCGGAAGCTGAGGGTGGAAGGTGGGGGCGGTGAGTGAGCGGGCTGCGTGGCAGGCCTTAAACCATGACACCAAGCAAGTGAACTCCACAGGTGTGCCTTCACAAACAGATGTCTTGTAGGAGATGTCAAGTTTCATGATAAAAACAGAATACCAAAACAAGCTAGGCTCTCCAGGAATTAAACATATATCTGCATTAAGCAGAAACAAAATCAAATTTTATCATTATTTTCTAAATGAACTTGTTTGCATAAGCCCAGGAAGCAGAGATTTGTGAGATGGGACACACAAGAGAGAATTCCTGTTTGGATAATAAAATGATCTCCACTATAAGAAAAAACATAGCATGCAGTAAGTGTCATACAGTGCATGTACTTCAGGTCATTGAATAGAAAAATAGTTCAGAGCCACTATTTACTTAAGGAATAACTGAGATTTTGCTTCCATCAACTCAACACCATCTCCTTCTTCAGGCTGTAGTGGAAGCCCAGCAAGGAGAGAGACCACTGCTTCCATGCTTGCTTGGTCCAAATCTCTGAAAAACAGAATTATAAGCAGCTGTGAATCAGTTCAGCAGAATTAGTCTCTCCTCCCCCTTGATAATTCCCTCATCCAGTACCAAGTCTTTTTCCTTATATATCCAACTGCAGGTGAAAAGAATCATTAAGAATAAAGTTATCCTAGTAAAGTTCTGTCCAACAGGAAAACAGCTATTACATTTTGTGGTACAGGTTCAAGCAACGTATCTCCTAAGGACAACAACTGCAAACCAAATTTACCACTGAAAAAAAAACCCAGTTAAGTACAAATTCAACACTATTGTGATCAATGATTTTATTCAGAGCGCATCATATGAAGATAAAGCAAAACAAAGCGTTCAGTCCTAATGCTAAATCAGAAAGGATATTAAAAGAAATTAAATAAACTCAATGGGTTAAACAAACAAAACAGAACCATAAAAACCTTAGTTAAGACTAGCCCTACATATAATTCTGCTGATGCTCTCCAAAACTTATGTTTCTGGCTTTTTCTTTTCCTTAAAATTACTACCACTTACGGCAGTCCACATGTGCCAGCTCCTCTGTGGATATGAAATGCCACCTGGAACACTGTTAGCAATGTTAGAAACAGTTTAAGTGTATTCTTTCTTACCTTGTCAAGCATTTCACATCCTCATCTGTTGCTTGATTAGATGTTCCCATAACCCAGTCTGTCAAATACTCGACCATTTTGTTCCTGTTACATACAGACATATTGCTTTAGATTTGGAGGAGGTTTGGGTTTGTTTTTAAATAGCCCTTCCCTCAAACACACTCACTACTGCTGGCATCATTGTTAATTATCACAAGCTCAGTGTAAACTGAACAACCACACACTGAAGATGAACTGATTTTACCATATCAAGTAATTCCCCAGTCTGTATCACACACATTTTTACATGTGTTTAGCATCCCCACAATCAGAATAACGTTTTAACACAGCACCAGGCTCTAAATTATTCTGAAGCCAGACACAGGGAAACCATCCCTATAGCACAAATAGCGAACACTGTTTTGGTTTATTTTTTTAACCATATAACCAAACAAAATTACACTTGTCCACATTACACTGTTCTAGAAGATGTACAATGCAATATTTACCTAAATTTCATTTCTTGGCAAAAGGAAAGGTCATCTCTCCTTTCCATCATTACTTCTACTAACTGACAGAGCTTAGTTTTGATCTGAATTGCATGCACCAGATTTCCAAGCACACGCACATACCTGGAGAAAAAAAAGGCAAAGAGAGTAACAAAATATTTAATGCTACTTCACACTCCAAGGCCCACAGTGCTGATAAATCTCTTCGGCTTCATGCTGCAAATTGGCTGACCCAGTAGATGTGCATAATCACCTACCAAGTACTTGGGCTACCTTTATTTCCCCCCTCTCAGAAAACCAGGCCCTGTAACAACTGAAGACAAGTAACAAATTTCATCTGGCCAAAGAAGTTTTCTCTTCATGTAAGACTCGGCAGAAATCAGACCTTCAGCTGGTTTTTAACCACTACCACCACTGTATAGAAAGGAAACCAGGAATGCTACAAGAATTACTTTGTACATGAAGGTGGACAGGATTTCTTACCTAACCAGATTTAGCATCATTGTCTCAATACTAGCTTGTCCAAGGTGTTCTGAGCTCCCTTCTGTGTGATTGTCAAGCAAATTCTTCATTATAGCAATAGTTTGCTCTACGAATTGGGTGTTGGTCTCAGTTAACAAAACCTACAGAAAGAAAACGCTGGTCTTAGTTCTTTACACACACACAAAAAATATAATAAAGGGTATTAAATATTCTGCAGCACTGCAAAAATCTCATGTACAAGCATTTTCTAGTTACCTCCTAGCTAAAAGAATTCCAATATGTGTGAAGATTAAGTATGTCAATACCACCAGCCATAATGACCCCGAGAACACTCTCACAGATTCTGTACTCAAGAGTTCACTAAGAATTCAAGTATGCTTTCAATTACTCCATGTTAATCATAGCTTGGAATCACAAACACAGTAATTATTAATGCCTGCTGCAAAATTCAATCCCAATGCTTGCAGGTCTTTTGTACAAAACACCAATAGGTTTCAGTGTCAATTCCTAAGTGAAAGACATGACTGATGCTTTTAATTCAGACACAAACGAGAAGGAATATATCAACATTTTACCTGTCCTTGAGAATCAAAAAATTTGCTGATGGTGTTCTTCAGTTTGTTAAACAGCATTGGATAAAGTGCTGGACTCAACTCCAAACCCACCAGATCTTTAATATTAGTCCGTATCTGAAGTCCCACTTTCTCGTGGTTACAGACCATCAGAGTCAATAACCGATCAATGAACTTGCTGACAGGAGTCTCCGTGTTTCCTTCGGTGGAAACCATGGATATCATGGAGCCCTTGCGCTCATTGACCGGGCCCATGGGTGGGCTGTATGTGGCCAGCCCTGCATTGCTGCGGTGCTGCAGGCACACTCCTCCCAGGGCACATAAGAACCCTGTCATGTTGATCCACTCCTGAAGAGAGTCTGTGTCAGACAAGTCTATGGAGCCTCCCCCACTGACATGTGACATTCGTCTCTTCACAATTGTCTTATGAAGACTTTCAGTAACCTGAAAGGGAATGGAAGGAGATGAAATCTCTTCAATTAATTGAAACCAATGGAGAGAGATCAGAAGTTTAAAGTATTCTGTGACACATCCTACATTTACAATTCCAGGCTTTCTGAAGATTCACATTTTACAGTTTACTGTAACAGCAGAACAGAGATCTACACAGAGGCTCTGCTTATAAACAAGTTGGCAAAGCAAGGCTGAAAGGGACTGAACGGGCTGCCTGGCCAATCCCCTGCTTTGCACCAGGATAAAGTGTGTTTAAATCATGATAGGCAGCAGCTTGTTTAAAACCCTCCAGTGAAAGGGATTTCACCATTTCTCTAGTAGTAGTAGTCCAGAGTTTTCAGTACTCAAATTTTTAAGCTCAGCCTTCCACCTCCCTTACAGCAATTCAAGTCAAATTACTTCTTGGTACGCATACTCAATGACTGCTTACAATCATTTTTCTGGGATACTTTCATGGAGTCTGCCTACAAAGCTCATTTTCTAGATTAAAATCCAATTCCTTAAAATAAGCAAGCTTAAAGAGTCACTGTGAATTTCTAAGGGTTGAAACTATGGAAAAGTTCATAGTCACCTGCCCATCTTCCATTTTGGTCTTTGGATAGTTAAGGATTAGTTTTGTAGCTTGTTCCCATTTTGCGTGCGTATCCTCCCAGGCCTAAAATAAGATCAAGACTGTGTCAAGATTTAACTTCAAGACCACCTGCAGCAACAGTATTTTCTGTTTTCAAGAAATATGCATGCAAAGACGACATCAATTCAGAAAGGTTACCTCTGTGTTGCCTGCAGTCGGATGCTCAATACGCCTCAGTAACGCCATCACTCTCTTCTGAAGAGCTGCTCTCCCTGCAAAGGGGCACAGAACATTTAACCATGATTTTTAAAAACCCACCCACATCAATTATGAGATCTTTAGAAGTAATTAAATTATTAACAGAGGAATATATCCCCTTAACATGTTCAGAAAAGGATTCTTCTTGTTACACTTTAAAATCATGAGCTCGGTCGCCCCAAGCTTCCTACTCTTTCTAGCAACTCCAATGATGAAGGTATTTCAATGAAAACAGGAGCAGCAATCCAATCAAAAACCTCAACCTGTTTAAAGCTAAACCACAAACAACAGTCTCACTATACAGGTACAAAGGTATTTCACTGGTCCATGACTCTTACCTGTTGACATCATATTGCTAACAGATGCGAAATCCATGAAAGTATTGTAGTTTGGCAAAAAATTATGCACAGAGACTTCATCTACCCCACATCTGATATCAGCTTCCTCACAGAGGTGCCGGAAACAGGACATTGCAACAAGCACTGCCTCGATGTCCGGGCTCCACAAGAACATGTACAAGGCGACTTCCAATTTTGTTTGGGCTTGGCGACAGATGGGAGTTCCACTGCAGCCTGCTGTGCTCTCCTTGGGAAACAGAGAATTCAGGATTTGGTAATATTGCTTATGAATATGGCACCTTGATTAAAATCCAGCCTTATCCAAATTGTTCTTTAAAACTGCTTTTATTCTAGTAGAAACAAACAATCCTAAACAAGGTCAAAGCTCTTACATGCTGCTGCACAAATAAAGTGGCTAAGAACTTGCTCCTTTCATAAGGATAACCATGTACTTTGGAAAATCTACTGGAAAAGACCACCTTAAAAAACAAAATTAATATTTTTGCTTGTAAAAAGATGTGCTAGAACTAGCAGCAAAACTAGGCTTCAGAAGCTTGTCTGTCAAACGGTATACCTTATCAGATGCTTGATTTTGTGATCCTTTACAGTACTGCACACAGGTTTTGCTTCCCAAGTGTTAAAAAGAATTACTATCACATCTTCCTTACCATAGAAGAATTCCCTTTCCCTTTCCGGAGGGCAGCTCCTGGAGTACAGCGTATCATCTCTTCATGGTCAAGAGAAATTTGACTAGTTCCACCTCCAGAGACATCATAAAGGAAGAGGAAGTGGCAGGAACTCCTGTCTGACTGCTGCGAAGAGAAGGAAGAAAACAAGAATAAACCAACATAGTTTTTTGATGGATTTCAGGAAGGAAAAGCTCTTCACCATTTACACAGTACTTCTAATGCTGGTGCTTTCAGATATTTATAAAGTTACCCACATTAATGTATCTTAGAATGATATTTCCCCCTAAGAAATTATCTAGAGAGTCGTCTTCAAAAAGCATCACCTTGAGGTAAACACAAAATGATGCCTTTGCCTTCTGAAAGCCCTACAGGCTTCTTGGGCTTACTCTACAAAATACACACGAACCTAATGATAATTCAGATGTAATTAAGTCTGAAGAAGCCAAGCTCAGGAGTACTGTACGTTTTATTCTATCCATTTTATATCTGATCAGAAAAGCAGGAACTGAGACAGATAAATGTTACCATTTCCTTACTTTGTTTTTTAGAAGGAATTTGTTCCTACAGATGAGAATCTCTCGCAGCCACTTGAGGATTTCTGTACTGCTCAGCATCTGATGACTAGTAAGTTTCTTGCAGATATAAAAAAGCATTTGTGAACTGCAGCAAAATGAAATTCAGCATTAGCTTTATAATCTAGCAACAACATTTGAAGATATTACTACATTTTACACAGAAATAGGCAATTAGCACATATATCCTATACATATACTAGCATCTTCTTTTACAATGTATAATAGATGGAAGATAGGCGCGTAGTTTAAATGAGAAGCTCCCCTGTGACCCTTCCCACCACCCAGCTGCCTCTCCAGCTCCCTAGAGGAAGTTAAGCAATTTGGGTACTTGTGAGAAGTCCGGACTCCAGGGCTGCCGCTTCGGAATCCTCCATTTATCCCCAGAACAGATACAGCACAGACAGTGGCAGTACAAGTTTACCTACACTGCTCTGACAACGTGTCTCAACTCTGTTCTGGAAGGAACACATCTAGGGATGTTCCTTCTTCATATCCATTCAGGCCTCACACTCTCTGTTAAAACTGCCAAAGGGTCCAAATTAGTGTCAATTTTAATGGGTGTTTCCCCCAGCCCGAGCAGCACAAACTTATTCCTACCACTAGGAATTAGTGTTATGAGTTTCAGTTATTGCTCATCTACATAGGGCTCAGCCCTAAACCTATGCCATAAGAAGCCCCTTGAGCCACACTCAGCAGTCATACAGGCCCATTTGTTGATGCTGTAAGAGTTCCTCCTAGGCTGTTGTTCCCTTTCTTCTAACTCAAACATCAGTACCAACCAGATTAGATCATCAAATTATTATTAATTATTCAGCTCATGCAATTCTTAGCATTCGGAGCTTACAGATTCCTAGTTTAGAACTTAAATTTCCCTTAATATTCTCCAAGAAATAACTGCAACAGTTGCTGTGAAGTTACAAAAAGTTCTTTAAATACAAAGGAAAGACAAATGGAGATCTCAGGTCAGGGCAAGTTACTACCTTCTTTAAGGTGAGGGCTTCAGAGTCAAGATCAGCAAATCCACGCTTACAGAACCAGCATAAACTCCCTCAGCCCCCAAAGAATGAAACTGAATTTAAACAAGTAGTAAACACTTGAATGAGTGGGAAAAGTCTCTGACTTTTCAAACTAACCATCATTTGGGCACCTTAACATCAGGCTAAAGGGTCATTCTGTAAACCAGCAGAATGTTTCTTCTTTTCTTTTTCCTAAATTCATATAGCATAAGCAAGATACTTCTCCATGAATACACACTACAATTTTGACTGCAGATTCATGCTGATGTTGCAGAGCTTTCCCAAAACACTCACAACTATTTCAAAAGAGAAGACAAATCAAACCAGCCAGTCTCTCATTTACAGAAGTTAAGCTACATACCTAATTTCCCAGAATGTCTCTATAGGTGCATCAGGATTCCACAAGTCGATGCTGTCTAACTGGTGAAGAACTAGCAAGGCCTAAATTCAAAACAAAGTAGAGCTTTAATTAAAAGGTAGAAATTTACCTTAAAGAAACCTTTTAAAGAATCAAGACTGAAGAGTACACTGAAATCAAATTACATAATGGCAGGAACTTTTCCATCTCTAAGCTCCTGTAAATGACTGTTAGGATGTTACTACCCAACACGAACTCCCATAGAGACTTTCACCCTGAAAAGAACTATTCTTATGCAAGAAATATTCTTGAATTCTACCATTAAACTATCAAGAATATGTATTTCATATATTGATAGGTAATAGAATATTGACACTATTTGTGACAATTCTTACTGAGGGAAGGTGAAGCAGAGAAGCCTTAATTACTTACTAAAATTCAACTATTTATATAAAGATTTCATGGCATGTAGGTATAATTAACCCTTTTTTTCAGTCTACTTGTGAAAACCTAAAGCATGAAAGATGTCAGTGGAGCACAGACACTATAGTGCATTTTTTAGAACAGGAATCCGAAGGCAGCAGGATAATGTAACTGGCACCTCCTGGAACACTTCTAGTGCAGGAAGCATTTAGAAAAGTATTGATTGAGACCAAACTCCAAAATACAGAACTTCAGAGCTTCTGCAAAAGCCTTGATCTGCCTGTGCACCCTTCATCTGGCACAGAGGACATGCTCTCTTACCTCCATGGCTTCTTGTGCGATATCTGGCATGCTGGACTGCGGAACAAGTTGCACGAGGCCTGTAATTAACTCAGCTGTGCTCCCCTGCGTCTCAGGCCCTTGCTTCCTTGGATTCTAACACCAACAGGCAAACAAAGTATAAGCTGTAAAACTTATTAATGACCAACCATGTTACTTTTTAATGTAAAACATTTTAGTGACCAACCACTGCAGCAGCATTCCTGTAATTAACCAGGTGGATTTCTGGATCTTTCTGAGACTGTGTCAGTTTTAAGCTGTATGTAATACCCTGTGCACGTCAGATCTTTGACACAGTTGAAATATTTTAAGATTAAACAATAAACAGACCTGAGAAAAACGGAAGATCTAAGACCACATCTGTCCTTCTGCTCAGTGAAATGATGACACGTTTTCCCTCAACCCTTATTTCAGTTTTCTTCTTCTATTCCCCTCTCATCCTGCTCTCCTTCAGTTACAGAGCTTTATGCTCCCTTTCCTTGTGCTGCAACTTTTTACAGTTTCTTTTTAATTTTGCCTTTTTCCTTTCAAAGAAGCATTAAAACCGAAGGAAAGAGTAAGTAGGAAAGTATCCTAAGTGCCAGGTTTGTGCTTTTAGTTTGTATTTATTCAGTAGCTTCAAAAGTAAATTTTCCAACGGATGAGTAGTATGATATACTTACACACAGCAACAGCTTTGGATCAGCATGGATCAGCTTTACCAAGGATAACAGCAAGAACTTGTAGCTTCTGGTTTCCAGATCAGTAGGTTTCTCTTTAAATTTAAGGCTTGTCATTTTCTCCTTAAATGTAAGACTCTGACAGAAGGAAAACCACAGTCACTGTCAGTAAGGCAGGCTACGCAGTAGTTGTAATGAAACATCTTGTAAGTGTATTGCTTTTATAAGTCATAATTCATTAAGAACTTGGAAAGTATCTAAAATTCACTTCAGTATAGTCACACAGCTTTCTCCTTGAAAATCCCCTTTTATGTCTGCATACTCTATCCCTTCAGTATCTTTACAGTTTCCTTCCCAATTGTTCTAGTGAGCTGCATATGGGCATAAGAAAAGTTTATGCATAAGACAAATTGTGGCCAAAGAAAAATGGATAAAGGACCAAAAATATTTACAGGGATTTTCTCTGGTCTCAAAAAGAAATAAAAGTAAACGCTTCCAAGTGAGTTTGAACACATGGGAGGGCAGGGAACTCTCTTGCAAAGGCAAAATATTCTCTTTATATTCTGTCATCATCAGTCTGGATTTCAGCATTTTCACCCCTTCACCTCTGGAAAATGAACCTTTTGGTTCTCACAAGGTAGACAGTGCATTGCTTCAGTGAAATAAATCTAGCTTCATCTGAAAAAGCAGTGAACACTTCCGTACAATTTCCTTCTCCTTTGTGAAATGAAGGACATTTGGACAGGCAAGGTATGCATCGAGATTTCACATCAGGTATTGCGGTTTGACTCCAAGATGAACCATATCCTGTTTTACTACTGTTGTATGGCAAGCGACTGCTCTTCCTTCATCTCAACCAAAAATAACTTGGATACATGCTAAACTCTGGAAAACACTACCTACGTATGTGTGTGTGTGTGAGTCAGTACACATATACACACATATAAATACATATATTAAAAAGGTGAACTTGTGTTGAGTGATCCTCAGTATGCCCAAAGTCAAAAGATTTTCATCTCTTCAATTACTTTACAGAATTTGTATTTTCATCAATTTTAATCTTATACCAGGAGGGATTAAAATTGTATTTTTGCTTATAGGTACCAAAATAGTTCCAGGACAGTAACTTGGACAAATAAATCGCTGTTGTGGATATTCACCACAAGACAGGATACAAGGCTCTTTAGACAGTCAGCTTTTTAAACTATCCTGTGTAGTTTATAGTTTGTGAAGCTCAAACAGTAACGGGTTTTTTATTTTCACTGAACTTTACATATTCTGAACAAAAAAAAATCCACCCAAATTAGCTGGAAATAATCCTCACGGTGACTGAAGAGATACGACAGTGTATAACTCAATTCTACAAGAAATCAGAACCTCATTATGATAGAACTATTATGATAGTTACTGTGAAAATACACAGAAAATCTATCACACAAAAAGCATCCGATCAAGAAACTGGTTCCACACTGGCCAAGTTAACTAACTCTCTCCTGAAGTTTAGTTTGCTACAGTGAAGGGAGTTTTGAGAAGAGGCACATGGCAAAAGAAGCCAACTTGTTTCTGTGAAGCCATTTATTTACTTCACACAATCAAAACTAAAGCCTATGCTAAACAAAGACAGGGACGTGACTGCTCTCTGCAGGTACAGCAAGGGGGTAGACACCATTTTGAAGCTAACAGGCAACACTGGAACAAGAACAACGGGGACGAGTTAGACATAAATAAGTTTAGGCTGGAAATTAGATATGGCTCTAACCACCAGAGTGGGGAGATTCTGGAAGAGCATCGTGATGGAAAAGGGGGCAGAAAAAAAAAGACCAGAACCAAGTAAAGGCTGTTACTCCCAGGAAGGACCTCAGCTGGTTGTGCAAGGGATCACCCTGCAGTTGCCAGGGGCAGTGCTGGGATCTCCTCCCATCCTACGTTCTCGTATAAACCATGCTACCTTCTGTCCCCAGATGAAGCGAGGTGACTGCAGTGGTAACTATGCACAGAAAAGTCAGAGCAAGGGAGGGCTTTTCTGCGGTAGTTACGATGGGTCATACTTACAGCAACAGAGGCCCACTGCCATGCAAAACAGTGACTGGTTGGCATCTGACCATGTGAGCGACAGCAGGCAATAAGAACGGAAAATAAGAAGCAGAAGACAAAGCACCACCAATCAATGTCCGAGTTGCCATTACAAAACCCCTGCTAATTTCTCAACAGATGAATACACACATTTAAAAAGCAAGTTAAACACGTTGTAGCTTTCAACTAAAGGTATTTTGATCATTTGCTTTCATTTGATAAGCCCAATAGGAGTATTTTCACTTGTAACATTTTAGGCCTTCTAAAATAACCAAACAAGTTCCCTTAATACATCCAAAGTCCTAAGTGGGAACTGCAGAAGAAAGGCCACGCAGCTGCATGGGAACTTACTAAAAAATTTGGATGAGCTACAAATTTGCATTTACCAAGGATTTTTTTCCAAGTCAAGCAAGAATATTGACTTTATTTCATAATGCTTGAAAAATCTTTCACTTTGATGCTGTCACCAAGACCAAACAGTCAACTTGCTCAACAGAAAGCAAGAGAAATGAAAGAGATACTCATGTCAATTGTGGGAAAAGCATTGCAGTTTTCAGACATTATCTTCACATACAGAATGCTTTTGTTTTCAGATTAAACAAGAATGGACATCCTTACCTAGCTAGTCACACAGCAAGAAAGCTTAAAATGAACCATTAGCCACAGAGGACAGTTACAGAAGAAATACTTCTATGTTGCCCATTTAAAAGCAGCATGAAAACTGAGACACATATATCACTAACTGACCAGGAACAGTTAGTCAATACACCAAGGCCTGCAAGGTTTACAGAGCATGTATGGCTCTCTGTTGCTTTTTGGATCGCAATGTTCTTCCCCCCCCTCTAGTTTCCAGTCTAAAGTTAATGGATAAAAAAGCTGGAATGGGATGGAGACACAGGAAAACCAAGGGGCTGTGTTTGTAGAGCTCCTTTGGAAGCCTTACCGGAGTCATGCGGATGGCCGGGTGGGCCCCGCAGCCCTGGATCGCCTTGTGGAGGGTCTCGCTGAACATGCTGCGCAGCTCCATGGAGTGGCAGTACACAGCATCGATCCGCGGCCACCAGTCCAGAGCCGACTGCAACCACAACACAACACAGCACAGCAATGTTCAAACTGGCAATGCAGGACTTGGATTATCATTCATTTCAGACCTCTAAAGGTTACAAAAGCTGTGGTGTAACCAGCCTTTACACAGGAGTATTTTACACTGCATCACCCATGTGCTAACTTTGTATTCTCATCATGAAATTTCCATCATATGCCTAATGCTGTTTCTTCTGAAATACAGGTTTTTCATCATGTTGTTGGGATAAATGAAATAGAACATGTTTTGTAAGTTAAGTCAGGCTGGCTGCTTAACACTGACTATTTTCATACTGAACAGAATAAAAATTAAAGTGCTGTTTTAGTGACTTAAAGCACAGTAACAAACTGAAGGTGAGCAACTGCACAAACTTTCAACCTACTTTTGGTATTCAGCATTTACTACAAATTTTACACTCTTTCAATTCATACTGGATCAAATCCCTAGATGAAACCACGAGGGTAGCTCTTTCCCCAGGTTCTCATGTCAATATGCTAGAAGTGGGGTAACTCTGCATGTCCTGAGAGTGTTTTTCATGTATCAATAAAGCATTACCGACTACAAAACCAGAGAACATAAAGATTTCCTTGTCATGCTACATTAGAGGGTATTAATGCGTATCTGTGCTGAAATGTTATACTGGAACACAAGCTCTTAAACTGGGAACCGAACTAGGAGACAGCTGAACGAAGATTTGTATGTCCTTCCTTACTAGCAAGCAACTCCTGCTGCATGGATACTGGCTACAGAATTTGGTCTGCTATTCAAACTTATTTAATAAGCAGATGCTGATGTGAAGAGAAGTTACAGATTGGGCCAATGAAATATTTCCAGAACTCACATTTGTGATGATTCGGTGGAGGGAATTTACCAGCACATAATGAAATGTTGATGGGGAATTCTGTGCCAGACAGATCTACAATAAAAACACATAAAAGCTACTTAGGAACATCTTTGTCTTTGCCATCTTTCTTATCACACTGAACAACAGCGTGGAGCCTTTTTATTAAATTGACAAAGCTGTTAAATCTAAGCAAGAGAAAGGAAATCAGCTAAGGAAAGAGTTATAAACACATGCAGAGATTTATTACTGAGAGATATTTATACAGTTGAACTCATTCGTGAGCTTCCAGCTGCTGTCAGCCTACCTTTCACAACTGACAGGTCATCAGCAGTATGTGGAAAATGACTTACCAGTAGGCAGCGTTCTCACCTTAAAGTGTTGGTTATTATGAGGGTTTATGCGGAAACAGGAAACCAAGCAGTCAATCATAAGGTCTACATCTGCATTTTGATTGCCTCTTGAAAAAGGTTTGCTCGGATTAAACAGCAAATTCTGTGTGTTCCAAAAAAACAGAAATGTATAAATCAGACACCAAGATTATCCTTGTCTACTGTCAATACAACATTTTCCACTTACACCCACTATGGTATTCAATTAAGGAGAAATGTAAAGTATTTCAGTATCTTAAAATTCAGATTTCTTCCTTGCAAATAGGAAACAGACAGTTTTACCTTCAGATCTACTACCATGGACTGCACTAGTAAGAAAATGACGGAATTATCTTCCCAGTTGATGTAGGTAGAAGCTTTGCACAGTTTGACACAAGCAATAGCAGCACTTTCAGTCAGCTGTCTGCTCCCACCGTGGCCTGCAAGTGCCTTCCTGAGATTGTCCAGGAACAGTTTCTGCACAATTCAAACCAGGAATAGTTATAACCAGAGTTTTGGTAATCTTTGGTGAGGGTTTTAAGACCCTTAAATATTAAAACCAAACAACACTTTGTTTCCTCATCAGAAATCATGGATATTGGGACTACAAAAACCAACTTGATGCAGCATTCTGGAGAAATGTTATGATTACTAAAGTTCATTATGATCAAGGGCAATAAGAATGGTACAAAGATAGATGGTTGTTTACTCTTAACCATCATGTTTGCAGCCTCATCTAATTCAACACCTGCCACAGGTGCTGCAATTAGGGAACACCCAGTACACATACTGCAGACATCTAGGGCAGTGCCACACTGGCCAGCTAGAAGCAATGTTACCAGGGGAAATCATATCGCTGGGATTTAAATCTCCAAGGAGATGTAAAAGCTCTGATGTAACACTGGGACACACTATCTGTATGAAGTATTGACAGTGACAGAACATATGTTAGGTGAGAACTTAAAAAGGGCGCATGAATTTACATATGGAATTGTAATGTGCTTTTTAGGCAGTAAAGACAAAATACACCTGAAATACAGAACAAGCAAAACCAAGCATCCTCTAGAAATCAGATTCCAAATTCAGATACTTTTCTTCTCTTACCTTGTTCATTTTAGTTTCTTCTACCACATCCTTTGCTATATCTTGGATTATTTCTGGACACAGGACCAGGAGTATGATTTGCAGTGGCCAAACTGCTGCTTTACGTTTTGTGCTTTCAGCAAAGCCATCCACCAAGTCAAACAACTTCTCTGCACAATCTGCAGAAAACATAAGCCAATGTCAATACCAATTTTAATGATGAAAAGGTAAAGAATAGGTACAAAACAGCAGAGGGATAGCTCCAGCTACACAGAAGAAAAGTTCTGGTTTGTACATTACTGGCACACTACTGGGGGTAAAATGGTCTCAACCCAGTTAAAGACATGGTTTCCCTGAAAACCTAAGTTTTCTGCTCTTTTTGACTAGAGACAAATGCAGGTGATGGTCCCTAAGGTTTCTCATGTATCAAGATGAAGAAATACGTTTAAAGAGTTTCCACGGTTTAGGTTTTGTGTTGTGAACTACAAAATGAATCACTTTTTAATTAAAACGTGAGTCAGGAGAGACAAGAAACAATCATAAACCCCTGCCTGCCCTCAGAAGGGTTGACAGAAATTTGGGGTTGCTCTTATTTGTAGGCTGCACAAGAAGCAGAGAGGGCCCAAAATGCAAGGGAATGTGTCTTTGGAACAGCATATCATCTGCTGTGCCTTACCAGCCATATCAGTCTGAGGTGTTTGATACAGCTTTGTGAATTCATCAGGATAGTTTTCCACCCAGTTCCAAAATGCCTGCAGATAATGAAAAACATCTTTACATTCCAGAGCTTACAAATATTTTCCCTGAATTATGTATTCAAATGAAGAGATTTTCTTCTTACTTCTAATCACTCAACATCTCTTGCAGAACATATATGCATCGAAGGGATGCACCAACTGACACTTCATTGTAAATTACTGAATTGCAACTACTCCTTAATTAGAGCAAGTCTGCAAATAAGCAATGAAACAGAAGACAAACATTAAAATACTCACCTTTTCAAGACTGTTGATAACAGCCAATTGAGCTACTTTCTTAAGGGCTTTAAACTTGAATACTGTCTCTGTAAATGTAAAACATTTCTGCACTTAGAAAAGATACTTGGTTCTAAAAAGCAACACAGATTATAAAAGACATCTGAAGTGCAAAGCAGTTTTTAAACCAATGTGTTTCTGTGACTTAAGTATTGTAAAATATATTGGTAAATATGTGACTATTTGAAGTAAACCATAGCAATAAAAAGATACACAGATCAATAGCATTATGTCAGCTCTAACTAGCCATATTCAGATAACAGTATTTCAAAACACAGGCTCAAATCATACCTTGCAAGAGTCGTTTTAGTTTGGAACAATCCACACTGATGTACTGTAAAAGTTCAATATCATGAACATCAGCATTATCTTCTGAACAAACAGTCAGTTCCTGTAATCTAAAAATATGCAAAGTAAACTAACTTCTCAATGGGATTATGTCAGAGAGGTATGAACACATGCCTACGGTTGTACACATAGGAACAGCAGGGGAGGGTTATCTGATCTCCTCAGATAAACTTTTCCAGGTTTAGAAATGTAAGATGGAGCTCGAATGATTAAGAGTTAACATTTTATCTTGTTCCATCCTCATACTGAAAAATGGATCTAGAAATACCAATGATGAGTCTTACAGGATACCAACACCATCTGGTGACAGTCTGTTTATGCCCAAGAGTTGCCTAAATCCTTCTGTTATCTACCATACTGTAGCAGTAATCTTGTCATCTTTCCAACTAAATATTAAATCTGTGGAATCGTGACACCTTCAGACTACTGCTCCTTAACAGCAAGTCCTGTCCCAGGTCATTTCTCAAGATTAAAGCACTGATTGATGGTACTTAACATCACTGAGCTACAACTACCCCCTGTAAGCTAAAGAAGGGCCACATTTTTTTCTGGTCTGATCAAAGAGGACCAAGTTTAATTACATCAGTTTAAACACAACGGCATCTTTTCACGCTTTTGCACCCGATGATTTACAAAACATCTCATCAGATACTAAGCCACTAATAACTAAATCATATGTTCTCACAAACTAAAGATTGCCATGTCTTGTTCCAAAGCTACAGATGTGTTTTAGACATGGAATGTGATTTCTAGTACTACACACAAAAGCAGTTCTTCATTTCTTCAACTTAACAGCCCTCACTGGGAATGGGAAGGTCCCCAGTGCTGTGCTTTTCGTGCCAAAAATCCCCCAGCTGCTGTACAAGGCCTAGAAATATGCCTAAACAGGAAGCACAGGTCAAAAGATCAGCAATGCTAACTGTCGGCAAGCTGACCCCTGTGGAGATCAGCAACAACTGGTCAAATATTTAACTGTTCATGTACAAGCCATATGAAGTGAAAAACAGGTTAGGGAAAAAGCACTGTGTGCCAGCTCAGAGGGATGGCAGGAAGGGATTCGGAGCTTCAGAACTAAACCATGCTACAGACATGTGAATAAATATAGATCCATGGACCAGATTCAAAGACTGTCAAAAGATTTCAACTGAAAAATACTTCCTATAAAAGGAGCAAAAGAAATTGTTTCCATTTCCATAAGCAACAAAACATAATCAACCTATTGAGTAAAACCACATCCTCCATCCTAGTTGCCAAGTCCATGTTCTTGAAGCAGAAGTTATTATAGCTCTGCAAAAGCTTAAAAAATACTTAAAATTTAAAATTATTAAATAATTTTAGGCTGATTTCTAAAATGCAAATGTTTTCCAGCATGTGGGAAGGAACTGTTCTTTCATTATAAGGAATATATAAATCTTTGTCTCGATTAAATTGGCACACTCACTGCTATGGGACCACATGAGGCTGCCCAAGCCGCACTTCTAGCAAAGCAAGGGTGATGTTAGTTGTGACAACGTGTGCCTAGAGCTAAGCTGCCTCAAGCATCTTTCAAAAAACATCTAAGTATTTCAGTAGTAAAAAAGATGCACAACTCCAGTGGACTGGCAAATGCTGAAGCATCAGAAGGATCTGGATCAAGGCAAACAGAGCAAAGATTGGATGGAAACTTTGGGCCTGTCTCTCTTTTCACTTAGCAAAGACAGTTATTTTTACAGTCAATGTGCTGTGAAACTCAAGTCAGGCAGAAGACAAATGGGTCTTTTCCAACAACTAACAAACTGTCCAGCTGTTTTGTCCCCTTCAGGCTAAGACAGATTTGACATAAAAGCCTTCAGGCAGGAAAAATTCAGAAGGAAAACAGCCCTGTGGCTCCAATCGAGCTGCAGGCAAGCTGAAATTGTGCATTCTAAATTCACAGGCAAATGTATGCAACCCATCATCTTCACCAGCCTTTGTTTTCCAAAACACCTTGCTCCCACAAGAACTTATTCAACTTATTCAGCTGAGTTACCATTATTTTCACTCTACAATAGCATTTGACACGTACTTCTGAAAGCAAACTAAAAATGCAGTAAACGCAGCTCACAGAAAATCTGCTGGCGGTGACCTAGGATGGGTATGAAACAGGTTCATTTGGTAACCAGAAACTCAAGTGAAGTTTTGAGAGGTAGAGGGAGCTTCACTTAGGGACTATCTTGTTAAATATCATTCAGTTAGGAACTATCTTGTTAAATATCATTCAGTTAACTTTTCTGAAATTAGGAAGACTACAACTCATGATGGATGTTCTACACACCACTATGTAGTAATCTTCTAACGCGCTATGTCAGGCTACTGAGAACACCTACCTGGTGGAAATGCGGCTGAACACAGCATTGAAGTTATTGCAGCTCAGAGAAAAAAGAACCCCAGAGGCCGAATTCCGCAGCTCAGCTGCGTGCTGGTTCCCTTCACGGTAGGTGTGGATGAAGTGGCAGATTTCTGGCAGCAACTGTTTCACCAGCATAGTCTCGTCTAGTCGCATGGTATCCTTTGGTTGCTAAAAATAAACATGCGGTATTGCATGAAATTCCGGTTTGGAGGCAAAAAAACATGGAGCATCTGGTAAGTAGGCACAGGACCTGAATCTAAACTTCTAACTGCCTGAAGGCTACCCCTGGCCATAGTGTAAGTAGCCTACACAGAACAGGCTTCTTTCCATCTGAACAGTAACTCATGTCATTCAAACCATCTTACACTTTCAGCTAAGTCTCCAAAATATATAGGAAACAGTTAATATTATCAAGGACCAAGTAAAAGTCAAACTAGTTTTTGAAGCAAAGCATATTCATCCCTGTTGATCTGTGTAAAGTATTAGCAGTAGAGCATCAACTATCTTGGCTTGGAATGGAAGCTCAAGGAGCAAAGACCCACCCTTACCTCTCTTTTGGGTAGGACTTGAACCACTGTATTTTGACAGCAAGTATTTTATATTAAAAAAGTGAGCTGAAAAAGAGGTTCTCCCTTTCTGTTGCCTGGGATTGCTCTACACGAGTCAAAAATGGCTTAACTTTCCTGCAACAGAAACATCTCATTTTTGCCAGTTTGCACAGTATGAGACATAAGGAAACTATTTACGAAAGAATTCAAAGTGAAACTTTGCTCTACTAAAAGCAAGTTTTAACAGAGGGTCAGCATTAAAGCTTTCTAGAATTCTACCAATGAATTTACCATAGGGAATTGGGAAGTTTCAGAGACTCCCACTTAGTTGACCTGAGTCCCGTTGCCATGAGAACTTGATGAAACATTGAGCAAGAACAGGGAGCAAGAAATACGGCTGAAGATAGCGCAGAACACAATGCTCTTTGTATAAAACTTTGGCTCAAGTCTTATTAAACATACACTGGCTCAACTTGCTCTCATTTAAATTGACAAAGCAAGAAGTATTCTGTGCAATTTTAGGCTGTTCAAATATTATCATCTATCAGGAAAAACCCACTAACATTTCAAACAACATGTATGTAAGGAATAGTTTAAAAGAATTACCTTCTGAGGTTAAAACAGCTTTCCCAACTCTCTGCACTAAAGATAAAATGCCAAGAAGAGGCATTAATTTCAGCTGAAAATTATTCTGGAAAAGGTATTTACCTGGCCTTTCTGTGATTTTAGAAGAATTCACAATTATTCAGCCTCTTTTAGTACTGCAAGATACGCTGCTAGACAAAGCTAAGCATAGTAAGGTCGATACTTTATAAAGAACTTCAGAAACTGTTGCAGGGAAACAGCAAAGAGTTTAGCTGATTCCATGACATTCCTCCAGGAATACAGCTTTCAAAAAGAAGTTCCTTTCTTGCTAAAGGAATAAACCACTGCAAACTTTGCTCACGGTGAAGTTTGGCTTTGCAATTACACAGCTTAGCACAGTAAGTTGTAGAACCGTTTACATCCCGAAGGTAACAGAAACTGCCTTGCAGAACAGCTCTGGCTGGAAAGCTCAGGACTGGACTCCCAGTGGAAGTTTGGACATGGTGAACTAATGCAATCTAGGCAACACCTGCAAAAGTAATCTTTTGAATAGCGATAGCAAAGTCTCTGCTGTATACAGCAGCTCATGACAAATTACTTCAAAAAATGAAAGTTTTACAAAATGTAAAGAAAAATCACCGCTGTACACAGAAAACAGACACTTGAACAGAATTATCTGCTACTTTTAACATGATTTACTATCCCGTTAATTTTTCTGTTTAAATTGTTAGGAACTGTTTAAGACAAAAAACGTGTTGATGCATCTACTTAAAAAATAATGAGCAGGGTATGCCACAAGCATTCAAAGCTTTAAAAAGCCCAAGCGAAGCTTCACAGCCACATCTCCTTCTTCATTTGGGTTGTGGCTTCCCTTCCTCCAGTTCACACGCCTCTGAGCACGGTTGTGTGCAATTCTTGTTAACAAGTTATTAAAAGAGAAACATTATTTGTAGCTCCACAAATCAGCTCAGAAGTGGGAAGGGCAAATTCAAAAGTTTATTTGAATCTTTTTAGCTGAAAAAAAAAAAATCACTGCTTTCAGGCAGGCAAAAAGCACCCCTAAATCCTTCATTTCTCAGTTATATCAAGTGATTGCAGTTATAGGAAGGTTTAGAAATTTTTAAATGGCATTAATCCTACTTTGCTCTAAACAGGTGAGTTTTAACTTTAGCATCAGTAGTAACAGACACACAAGCATTTGACTTGTGTGCTCTAACTTAGCGGTGGCTTGTGCAAGCCTACTCACCCCTGCCAGACATTTTTCCAGTGTATCCAAGATAATCAGCTGAGATAGATATAAATTCTTTTCAGCAGTTTCTCCAAATATTCTCTAGAAGTAGAAAGGATACAGATTCATCTGAGACACAGAAATTTGACTTGTAACGCATTAGTGCAGCAAAGTGGCATGGAAGTTATGGCTCCTTTACAGCACTGGGTTTGAGATCAGAAACAAAGCCAACGAAAATCAGATTAAAATAGGAATTAAAACATTATTGCTGAAGAAATACCTTTGGCCAGTCTGCAATGCCAAGTCTAACAAGGAACAGTTACCACAAAGCACGACTGGAGGTGCACGGCAGCCCCTTACCTCCATCAGGCCTGTAATGTACTCAGAAATGAAGGTTATACCTTTCCAGAACCTGTTTCGGTATCAGTTACTGCTGACTCTTTCCAACTTACCTATTTCATTGCCAACATCTTAATAGAATTGATGTTACAACAAATCCATACTAACAAGCTTATTAGAGTGCTGCAGAAGTTTGAACAGACCACAGGACCAAACACAGGAGAGGCTGCAAAGAGACCCCACACTTCAGATGCAGGAGGAAGGCAGAGTGCCATTGGGTGTTGAAGCCAGCACCCAGTTTTACTGCCAACAGTAGCAACTGGTTCCAGCAATAGTAAGACAGCAAAATAAAGCAGAAAAGATTTCACCAAAAGTAGGCCTACACATGGGACACATGTAGAAGTCACCCAAAGGAAGTTGTATTTTAAACCACTGGAGAGGTTACCTCAACTTCAGTAGAGTGCAAACCCTCTGTGTGCTAAACTAAGACCATGCTGACAGTCTGCTGGTCTCTCTTGTTTCAGCTACAGAAATCCTTCCAAAATGTTGCCAATTAATGCAGTAGCTCCATCCATCAAACACAAAAAACATTAAGTCTTGCAACTCAGCGCAAAGCAATGTTGACTTTTTTTATTGGCATTTTTAGCTAGGTCTTTCCTCTGAAAATCTATATATCACACAGAAACTTGTTTTAACTGCACAGTTTTCTCGTTTATCAATCATCTTACACATCAACACATTTCTTCATGCCTATGGAGTTTATTTAACACAAATTCTCTCTCAAACTTTAAGCAGCCTAAAATCCCCAGCAGCAGGACAACCTGTTTTCAGACTTTATCAATCCTTTGTAGTGTTTTAGCACACCTCTACACAGCCGACATCCAGAAAAGCTCCCTGCAAACTCACCTACTAAAGCCATAAAAACCAGTACTGCTAGAGTATGGCCAGTTCCATTACCTGTTTTGGAGATCCCACATGATCCCTAACCCAACAATCCAAAATTAGAAAACTTACCATGTTATTAACATTTTTTAAGATATTGGTGAGACCACTGATGACCAGGGAAAACTTGTACTTGGAAATGTTTATGAGACATTCTTTGTTGTGCTCCGTACTGACTTTGGTGTGGGTATTCTGCTGGCCAGCCTTTATTGGAAGCTGCAAGAAGAGGAAAGCATTGTCAGCTTTTCTACATGGAAATTTGCATCTTTAAAGATAGGTTAAAGATTCTGAATCACCTGAAATACATACTACAAGAGATAACTACAAACACGTTGGTTATCCCATTTTCTCTACGTTCAACTTTCTTTTGGTTCTCTATAAAACAAAATACTGAAGTGCACCTATTCCTTTATCTCAATGGAAACTAAACCTCTATTTTGTGATAAATTTTCCACAAACCAAATGTCAAAACCATCAAAAGGAGCAGAAAAACCTAAGAAAGGATTCTGAGAAGAAAAGTCTCCTTATTTCAACAACTGGCTGTTAAATACCAAAAATCTTCACAAGGCCAATAGCTGCACAGAAAAAATCTGCATGCTGAAACATGACAGGAGGCAAAGCCACAGCAGCTCACTCAGCAGGCAAGCTGGAAGGTGGGAACAGTGGCTCCGTATGTGTCCTCCTCTCTCTCTTAGGTCAGAACAACCAAGAGGTACAAATGAGTCCCCGGAGGAGCCACCACCAACAGCCTCTGTGGGACATGGGTTACTCAGGGGTCCCACAAACACCCCCTACCAGCCCGGTAACAAGGTGTCAGCCTCAAACATGCTTCAAGCACCCACGAGCCAACCACAGTTTGTGAGCTGTCCTGCGCTGATGCATCAGTTGCCATTCAGATAAGGTTCAGAATGCCTGCACAAACCCGAGAAGCTTCTGCTGCTGTGTGAACACTGGGCACTTTGTTTCATGCAGTACCCAGACTCTACAAGGGTCACAAGGAAGTCATCTCCCAGGCTCACACTCACCTTCCCTGCGTGCTCCCCACCAGCACCAGCCCCTCATGAACATGAAAACGTGAGGAATGGAGCTCCGGAGACTCCATTTTACTGGATTTTTAAAGCAAACAAAGGGAACTACAAAGGAATCATTATCATCACTTCTTTTTATAATTCACATATGCCATTTGTATTTTAAAACATAACCTAGGAATTCACTGCCTACAGAAACTTGAATTGCTATTACATGTTTTGCCCAATTTTAACTAGAATTCTCAATAAATGTGGGTTCTGCAAGACACCAGCAGCTCAGTGTGAGTGCCACGATGTAATATCTTTGCATTAGAAAGGGTATCTTCAACAAAGAAATAAATTGAGAGAGGTTAAAAGAAGGGTTCCAAGGAGCTACAACCAGCTTTAGAGCTGCAAAGTGCCTAAAGATCAACCTGCCAGGCTAGGTCTGCAGACTTGGTGAGAGGACCCCTCATTTCCACCCACTTCGAACTCACAAAGTGGCTGTGGGATCTCTGCAGCAAGTGCAGTATCAGGGGAGCACCCCTCTGCCGGCAAAACCTCCTACAGCCACACAGTGTTCCACAGGACACCCAAGGTACCTTCCACTCCATTTAGTGACTCTCTTGCCAGTGTTCAGGCTGCAATGAATGCTTTAAAACAGCGAGATGTGTCCCAGCGTGCTCGCTGGAAAACTGCAAAAAGCAGAACCAACAGCAGTTGTGACTCAAGTTTTGTTGTCATTGTTGGATGTTATTTTTACAAGACATTTTCGGAAGTCATTAGTGCAAGATAGATACATTTAATTAAAAGTTTCACCATTCCTAGTAATTTTATTTGAATTCTCAAGTCTCCGTGCTGACAACAGCAGAAAAGCTCAATAGCACTGAGTGATAAAACACTTCAGAAGTGCCTCTCAAAGAATCTGTGTCATAGATCTAGTCCTGCATGCTTCCATGCTATAGAAACATCGGATTGCACACTTCTGGAGCTTCCTGCCACAACAGCAAGGTCACTGAGGAGTAAAACTGCTTTTTATACAACCATTTAAAATAGGAAACTATATAAAAAGGAAATATTAGCACTGTTGGTTTGGGTTTTTTAGTTTCTCAGCTATTTCCTCTGCTTACTGGCATGCTGGAGCATTGTATGTCCCCACACGGAACGCAGTGCCAGTGTTGAGTGACAAAAACAAAACTATTTCACTTGTACACAAATATCCATAAATTTAAACATGACAAAAAAAGGGGAAAAAAGTTGAAATTTTACTTTCATTGCCTTTGATTTTATTTTATAAAAGAGAAGGACCAACACAAATGGTTTCCTGGATAGCTTTTATTAGAATTAGAAACAGAAATTAAAGCAAAAAACTTAACTGGAGCTTCAAACTATGAACACAGGGACCATTTTGAGCTCATCTCTGTTCAGCAAAGGGATGGTCCACTACTTTAATTCAGCTCTTGTCACCCTTGAAATAGGAAGCAACAGCCAACAGCCACATAACCATGTTGATGCACACACAGCCGGCATGCTGCCATACACCTCTAATCCGCTTTGTGTCTCGCTGAGGTGTCAAACAAGCTCCAGAGCACAGGGGATGGTGCGGAATGGTGTTCTGGACTACAGCTTGCCTTATATAATGCAGTGGACAGACACAAAATAGCTAGATGAAATCTGGAACCTTTAGGATCAATTAAAGAAGAACATTGCTGCAGAAGACAAGGAAAAGCCATTAAGTGGCTGAGCCTGCCAGTTGCAATGATACAGTACAAGACACAGTGCATCCCAAATTCAGAACACAGGTCATCTTCTATATCGGTATTGCTGAAACAACTAGAAAACCCAACTTACAAGATGAAGCACTGAAACATCTACCAGCTTCCACCAGCCACGCAAGGTCCCTGGCTGTTAAAACACATCTGCTGACCACACAGTTTAAGTCAAATCCTACCTCTAGAAATGCATTTGACTTCCATGTACACAGCCCTGTTTACCTTCTATAGCTTCTCCAGATCTGCTGCTGATGCAGCACTGGAACTGGGCAAACGTATTGGTGAGAGACAAAATATACACAGCACCACTCTTTCCTCAGCATCTGGACAGATGATGATCAGATGATGATCAGAACCAGATACAAATCTCTTTAAAAACCAACAGGCACTGTGCTCCCAACTATAAACCTTGTACAAAGGCATTATTTAGTAAAAGAACCTCACAACTAAATCAGAAGAACACAGAACCCTGAAAGTATCTTATATAGGTTGCCTAAAACCAGTATTTTCAAAAGGTTAACTAGAAGTTGGCACTGCGAACAAACGTGTATTTACTGCTAACACAAACTGCTGTGCTACACACAGAACGACCATCAAAGTACCTTGATGCTTGTCAGCAGCTCATTACTGGACTCAGGTAACATTTGTTACATGTGAGCCATTCCTTTATTCCTCAGGACACCATCTGTGTGCAGTATAGCACTTGGGTTTGCAATACATTACACACCCTGGTTTACAAAAATAAGATCAAAGCTGCTCCAGGTTTACGTTAGAGACAGATGAAGTAGCACCCTGTGTGGTTAAGGGCAGTGCTGTCATCTGGCTCTGTTCTTTGCTCCTGTGGAAACGTGTTTCAGGCAGAAGAGTTGTAGAAAAGAGTTCCATCTCTTGCACAGACCAGCCCTGCCTTACAGGACAAGGCACTGTAACTCAGTGAAACACTTCAAATACAACTTACTACTGGTGGTTTCTTAACAAAGCAAGATGAACAACAGCAATGAAAACTCCAGAGCTGGTGCTTGCAGCCAGTGCTTTTTCAGGCCTCTGTGCAGATTTCAAATGCTGCAGAGAGAATCAACAGGAAGATGGAATATTTGCTTTAATTTAATGCCTTTTAATGAAAGTAAGAGTGGAACGTTCCTACTGGCTTTCAGTTTACACAAAAGCTTTCTTAACTGAAAGCAATCAGATCTCATAAACTACAAATAGGAAGCCTAAACCATAATCCACATAATAAAGGGCTTTTTTCTTTAAATCATATCATAATCACTTAAGTCACTACAAGTTTGTAACAGGATTAATACCTTTTATAATATCTGACAGCTTAAAAACAGTCTAGATTTAAATGGTTTAGGCAGTAAGGCTCCTCTGACTATGCTCTAAACTACTTCACCATCAGCCTTCCCATGATTTCAGCTTATAACACATTTAAAAATACTATAAAAATACAGCACATGAAATTGTAAGTGAACATTTACATAGGGGGAAAAAGAAAAAAAAGAGATAATTTTCTTTTACAAAGACATAATTGTGTCTGAAATCACAGAGAACTACTCTTAAACACAGTCTGGCCCCTTTGTGCTACTTCAGCCTGATGCTACCCTGATCCCTGGAAGTTTTAAACTCTAACAACTAGTATTACATAGGAAATGAGCCAAGAGATCACACAGGCGTGACACGAGGAAGGAGATGTGGCCTCACATGGACCAACAATGGGTTCCTTCTGCACCAGCTGAACCCTTCCCACAGCCTTCAAGAGTGGCTCATGGAAGAGGGCACTGCAGCAGTTGTCATCTCCAACGTGGTATATCTGAGAAATCTCTTCAGGGAGCCAGTCACTGGTTAACTCATAGAGCTGTTCTTGCCAGTCATTTCATCCTCACAAAAGCAGATTTGGGTTAAAGCAGCGTTTCTAACAATAAACAAGAGCAGACTGGTTTGCACTGATTTTTCTTGTTTTCAATACAGATTAGCATTCTCTCAGTTTGTTGTTTCATCTGTCTTAAAATGAATTCAAGCCCTTAGCAAATGAATGGGAAGCCTGTCTGCATCTATAAATTTTGGTGAAAGATGGTAACATTTCCCTCCTTTGTAAAGGAAGGAAGAAACCTTGAAAAACTTGGTCTTCTCCCAAGCAGAAAGAAAAACCCCAGAAAGATAAAACTAAACAACCCACAACAAAGAGGAGCTCCCCTTCCTCATTCTAACATATCTATGATACACTAAGTAGTGGCTCCCTCAGTGCTGAATCAAGAGGTCCTGCATTTAGAAAAGCAGACGTAGCATGCAGACTCAAAACTGCACCATCACCACTAAAATAATGTGCAAATATTCAACATATTTTATGGAGTATGAACTTGACGCTCAACTGAGCAGTGTAAAATGTAACAAACAGAAAACTTAATGACCACGCATCTACACACTAACGACACAGATGTAAGGAGTTACAAGAGTATGTAAATATCACCATTGGTTGGCAGCACATCCAGTAGCAGCGATGGTGTCACAGTAACCTGGCATTTGGGTATTCAGCTAAGAACAGTCACCTTTCCACCATGAGGATCACTGGCAGCCCAGGCAGGGCAGAAGAAATGATGCATTAAAAGCAAACACACACAATTAAGGACCCTAAGTTGAAATTAATAAATGAGAGAGAAAACTCCTCACAAGGAAGTCGCAATTAGTGCCTCATCCTCAATTCACTGCTTGATGATCCAGTATTCCCTTAAAAGTGCACTGGTTCCACAAAAATATGCAATAAACTGATCAAAATTGTGTCAATAGTCCCTACAGCACCAGCTGCACTACGACTACCACAGTCAACACTATTTGATGTGTATTATTCAGTATTTCAGCATCTCAAAACTCATCCCAGCTTTCTTCCCACCAAGAGAGGATCCCTCCCATTCACCTATCTGCAATTATCCCATAAAACATATAGGGAAATAATTCTGTTTCAAAGCTGAAGTTCTTAACTCCTAACAGATGTTGGCAAGCCCAATTCTACCATATACATAAGAAAGCAATCGACAGAGCCTTGGGCCTTTTAACACCAGTACACAAAGAAACATTTTCTTGTGTTACTGGTAGCATAATCAGTACCATGCTTTTTAGGCTTATGGAAAAAATGATCTATGACTCAAGATAAGGGGGGGACTAAGTTAACTATGCAAATATGCCTAAAATATATTGGAAAAATCTGCATCATTTTAATGTCAAAAGACAAAGTTTGATGCTTTCCTTTACTAAATAAACTTCATTTACAGCTGCTTTAATATAAATGTAATTACGAGTAAGAGCTTATTTTTATCCAACCAGGCCAGTGCTCCTGCGAGCTGTCAAGAGCCAAACATCACCGAGGGGGACATGTGGCTACGAGGCAGGTGAACAAAACTCAATCTATAAAGCCAGCTTAATGGTTCTGATGGACATGACACGAGCTCACAGAGCTGTATCTTGTGTGGCACAATGGCTGTACTCACAGCGCAGCAAAAGGAGGCGACCCAGAAGCTGATCATTCAGCCCAAACCAAGCTCACGCCTCATGTCAGGAGAGCATCCTGGGAGCAGAAATGCAGAGCCCAAGCACTGAGCTTAGCCTCCTTGAAGAAGTCATGCCACCTAATCCCAGTAAGCAGTTTCTGCATGTGGATCAGAGAAACACAAAGTCTAAGGCCAACAAATCCCTCATCCTTCCATTCAGAAAATCCTTCTGCCAACTACGAGCACCGGCTGTTGTAAAGAGCAGTAAATGCCTGTCACTGTAACAGCACTAGCTAGAAAACCCTCTTCACCCTACACGCCTGTGCTCCCAGTGATGTGGGTGAAATTTCACATCAACATCCACGGTTACACTATAGGGAACCAGGCAGAACGGTCTGAGCAGTTCCACAGAGCCCTCCTTAAACTCGTTCTTGAGGCTTTACCACCTTTATAGTAAGGAAAGTGGTGTAAAGCAAGTAAACAAATTTCCCAGGAATGTCTATGAAAAGCAAACACTTTTGGAAGCGCAGGGGAGCAGAGGCGGAGGGGACCCGGGCACCTCACCCCGGCACAGTCCCGCTGACACGACACTGCACCGCCAGCAGGCTGGAGCAGGGGAGACGCTCGCCGCCGAGCCCAGGTCCTCTCCCGAAGGAGCGGGGAGAGCCCCGGGTGTGCTGCAAGGGATGGACCGACCGGCCCCACCCAGCCTCCGGCCCCGCACAATGGGCGCAGCGGCGGGGGCGGCTCCCTGGGCCCCCCGGCTCGGCCCGGAGCCCTGCGGCGGGGGCTCGGCGAGAGGCAGCGCTCCCACCGCCGCCGGCGCCCCGGGCCGCGGGGCAGCCACCCCCGCTGCTCGCCCCATCCCCGCGCCTCCGGCCCGCAGCGGCCCCGCGCCTCCAGCGGCGGCCCTCCCGTTCTCTCTCCGGCTCACGGCCGCCCGCGCTACCTGCTCATCGAAGCGGTTCACCACGGCCTGCACCCACTCCACCGGCTTGTGGGCCGCCATGTCCCCCCGCCTGCCCGGCCAGGGAGGGGGGCGGATCCCCGCGGGGAGGGCCGCAGAAGAGGCGCCGGGCGCGGGGAGGGCACGGGCGGGTCTCCGTTATCCCTGGCGCGCTGCGGGGCCCTCAGCTCCCCTCAGCCATCAGCGCCCGGGGCCCGCCATGACACCACACCGGAAGCGGGAGCCCAAGGCCGCCCCCGCCCGCCCGAGCAGCAGCGCCGCGGCCGCCGCGCCAGGGGGAGCGCCGAGACCCAGCCGGCGGCGGGGAACCCACTGCGCCTGCGCAGGGAGGAGAGGGGGCGGAGCGGGGACGGGCTGAGTTGCGCCTGCGCGCCTCCGCCCCCGCGCAGGCCCTCCCCGCCCTGCGCCTGCGCCGCTCGGGGCGGGGGGGGCCAGCGGCGCGCGCGCAGCCCGCGGTGTGGGCGGGGCTTGGGGAGGGAGGGGCCGAGGGCAGGAGGGGCGGGAGCGGGGGGGCGGTCGCGGTCGCGGTCGCTATGGAGGGCTTTGCCCTCACCAATGGCTCTGTCCCAGCTCCGCGGCTGCGGGACCCCAGCAGTGACTGCCAGCACGCAGCCCTCCCTGCCCGGTACGTGGTTCCCGGCCAGTGTTGGCTCCCTGACCCGGAGGAGCCGGGTGTGTGCGGGCACCATGGCGCAGGGACATCCGCTGCCAGGGTGCCTCTGGGTACCCGTGGGATGCGGGGAAGCACAGAGCACAAGATAACGGCCGTTAGTGCAGAGCCGGGTGAAGGTCCTGGCGGTAGCAATGAAGATGTGACTTGAGGTAAAACCTCCCAAACGGTCAAACACACAGGGAAGAGCTGGGGAGTAAAAGGGACTCACTCACTCGCTGTAGCTCCATTCAGCGGGGGCCTTGGTTCCGCTCAGAGACACTTGCCACTGTCATAGCACATATGAATTATTACCAGCAACAGCAACATAAAGAAATCCTGGTTTTGATGAAGCTTTCCCTGTAAACAACAAACAATGGAATTCCTGTAATCCAGATTTATACTATGAACCATACCACTGCATTCTAGCAATAAACTCAGGAGTGTGGCTCATTGCAAGTATTGGAAGAGGCCGATGTTCGATAGAAAGATGATAATTGTCAATATTTTATTTAAGAAAAACAATTGTTTGAGGAATAAAGTGTAGTTTCTGTCTGTACCTGTGGTCCTGTCCTTCAGGAAATGCAGAAGGCATTCTGATTTATACCAATTGCAGAGACCAGTACTGGGCTGTTAAGTGCCCTGTATTTTGTATGATCCATTTGCTGTAACTAGCTGGGGTGTGAAGGCCGTTGATCCCTCTGCAGCAGAGTGCTCTGTAATGGTCAGCATTAATATGTTTCATAAAGAATTTTAAAACAAATATTGTCTTACGGTCTAGAAAAGTCCTCTAATGTATTGGCTATGTACACTCATATCTGAGTCAAACCTACATGATACCTGTATAGACGTGCTTAATTACAGACATCTCCTCTGGGTCAGATTGTAAGTAAAGCTGCTCCCTGAGGCCTTTCCCAGTCGTGTTTGTCTGAGCACAAGGCTCCACCAAAAGCCAAGCAAACAGGCACATTGCATCCCCACACCATTCCATAAACATTTGTTATTCTCCCCTTGCAAAGGTAAATGGTTACTTGGACTCCAGAAAACAAGATGAGGTCAGGGATCTGTTCTCCAGGACTTCCAGCCCCACTAGTTGTGCTTCCCCAGGAGGTGTGCAGGCATCTGGGGATGGGGCTGGCTCTGAGTCCCCCTGGTTCACATCCAGAACCTGTTTGGGCTGACAGAAAAGGCTTTGTCACAAAGAGTGTAAGAGGGAATGGACACAGAACACCAGCGATGTGCTCCTCCATCAACATGCCCAATCTCCTTTTTCAACTCGACATACTTGATCCTTAAGTATACCATGGCAATCCAGCAGGAATAATATCCACTTAAGGCAATACAGCCATAATCTTCATAGGGATCTCTACATTCTGCCAAAATCTAAACAATAATAACCAGTGCAGGGGCAGGAAAGGGCTTCAGCTTACTGATAGGCTTCTGCAAACATGTCCTGAAACCAAGAAAGAAACCAGGGCTGGTCAGAGAGAAAAGCATCTGGGAACTCCTGACTTAGGTAGAAAAAGGCTATTTTTTCCCTTCAAAACCTACTAAACACAACAAACAGTGCTTCTTCCTGTTTCTCATAGTGTTTTTCCCAAAGCAAATCTGTTCCCTAAAAGCAAACACAGCTTTCCGTAGTATTCCCAGGATTCAGACAGCGGGAAACTTCAGAGGTTGAGTAGTGATGCTGGAAATCCTCATAGTGTTTCCCCAAAACTCTCTGGAAAATTCCAGCCTGTATTTGGTGAAGATGATTCTTTCCCAAAGCTCTCTGCTTCCTTTTAATTGCTTCCACTTCTCCCTAGGCCAGACATAAAGTGCCTGAGACCCACCATCCCAGAAGGGTTCTGCTGGCCTAGGAAAAACCAGCGTCTCTGTTAACTGCTGTGCTAGATCCCATCTGTTGGACACATGAACACACGGTTCTGTCCCCAGCAGGCAGACACATACCAGCCCGTAGCTGCTGGTTAGGTATTATCTGAAGGTAAACCACACCATGTTCCACAGCCCCAGACAACTCCTGAGCTATGGAACCATTTATTTGGCAGCTCTTGACAATCTCGTGCCTCTTGGTTATGCTGGTGGATTATTTTAAGACACTTTGGCAAGAGCTTCTTAATGCACTTCCTTAAGCCTATGTGCAAACTGAAATAAGAAATTACAGCCTAAGGCATCCACAAGGTCTTGTCAGGCTTTGTGGGAATGCGAATGGGTTTTCCTCACTAGAAATGTCCCATTGTGGCTGTCAAGAGTGTCACTGGTGGTAGGAGTCACATGCAAGAGGAAAGTCCCTGAGAATATGGATATTTCCCCTGCCACATCTGTACCTTTTGCTTTTCTCTACTGTGTATTTTCAAGTCAAATTATGTATTTATTAGCCTACCTTTTTTTCCCTCCTACTCCCAGCAGTCTGTGTTTCATACTGCCATTTCTCCTCTTCATTCCTCCCATCCCATTTCTCATTCTCACCACATTTGTCAAACACTCCAGAAGTGGCTCAAATACACCAAGCGACACTGTTTGATTTCTATGTATCAGCTTTGCTCCAGAATACCCCCACCATTTACAGAGGCAATTCCTGATGGACGGGGTTTCATCCTGGAGGGACTGTGCCAAATATGGGATCAGGGACAAAAAACATTTTCCCACCTTTCTTAAGTGAAGCCAAACAAACAAACGTGGGCAACTGCAGAAGGAAGGGAGGGAGGGAGGGAAAGAGCTGCCAAGTTTTGGGTAAGAGGTGACTTAATATTTCTCAGCTCCAAACCCTTGAACATGGGTTTAATCTGGGAGCTGGCAGGCTCCCAGAGAAAGCTGGGCGGCTCCCAGGGAAAGCTGGGCAGGCTCCCGGCAACGCTACAGATCCTGGATGGTTGCACCCCGAGAGCACGTTGCTCCAACAGATTTGTCCATTAGAGGGCATTAGAGGCCACTCAAATCACTGAATTTACCGGAAAGGAAAGCGGCCCTTACTCCTCTGGCAAATGAGCGGTGGCTTTGTACTCTTCCCATGACATGTCTCTTACTGACTTACCTGACATGTGCGGGGTGGATTTCAATATGTGAAGAAGCTTCCCCTGAGAGATTAAGACTTGGATTTTCCTTTGTATTCTCTCTGAAAGCAATAGGAGCTGTTAAATACAACTGATCTGACTAGGTTAACAGTAATCATGGAATAAACAGGAATGATGGATTATACGTCAGAGAAAGCAGAGATTCCACACAAAATATTCACACTGGAACCTTTGTCCCAGAAAGTCTAATCAACAAAGGATAATTACAACTGCAGCACACTGTTTCACACAATCAGTTTCTAAATGCAAATATTTCTATTCCAGTAGAAATCTCATTTGGATGCAAAACACCAGGAGTCTAATCCCCGATACCTGATCTGAGGCATTATAAAGATGTCACAAGAGCTCAGATACTCTAAAGGAACTTAATGGAACAGGAGACTTGTGCCATGCACTGGAAATGGATAAAGACACACTCAGTGTTTGCCGTTTGGCCTCAGAGGTGTAAACAAGCTCCTTGTTGAATCCTCGTTGGAGTTTGTTTGCTCACAATCACTCCCACTCTCGGGGTTTATGTTCTAAAAATTACAGAGGAATGAGATCATTTTGTGCATCGACTTTTTTCTTCCCCTTGCAAGCGATGCCTTTCCCACAGCATCTCCAGAAGTTCTTACTCATAATAATATAAAGCAGCATTTTAATTGTTCTGGATGACTAATCAGCCCAGCCTGGAATATCACACTGCCCCAAAGGATAATTCAAGGTTATCACTGCCTCTCCCTGCAATTCTGTTTCCTTATTCATTTATTGTACAACAGGGGTCAAAAAGAGAAGAGAGAGGAGGACCAGAGAGACCTTGTGACTTCAGCACTGACTGGCATTTTCTGGCTTCTCTCCTGGGTGATCTCATAGAAAGGGCAGGAGTTTGAGTCACAGGAAGAAAGCGGAGGCCTGGACTGTCACTGAGATGAGATTAGGATTGTTGCCGTGGCTGTGGCTGTGCCTGACAAGCACCATCACATGGCGATGCAGCATTACACCCTGCAGCAGCATTACACCAGCATCAGTCCCACCACATCAACTGCAGGACAAACCACCCATCCCGAGTCCTCTCTTCTCGCAGGGGCTGCTCTTCTGCACATGTGTCAGGGTGCTGAATGGGCTGCTTTTCTTTACCAGTCCCACATGATATTTGCATTAGGAGAGGCAGGGCAGGCTCCAGCAGTGTGCCCTAACACTGATTCTGGCCTGAAGTGAAGGACCAGCTCAGGAGAGCTGCTGAGAGTATCCAGAACCCATGAAACTCAGCACCCATGTGAAGCTCCTGCCATCAGCCTCAGGAGGGATAACAGGGTAGTGACTAGGTTGAAGTGCTGGCCTCTGGCTCTGGAGGAGTTTTAGCTGTTTAGGCTATTCCATACAAACTGTGGTAAATCCTTGATCTTCAGTCTGAATTCACATATCCATCTATAAAACAATGCTAATATTATCCAGCAGTCAAAGACACTGTGAGCCTTAAATTGTTAATCCTCCATTTGCCTCAAACTCTTCTCTGTTGCCCTCTGCACACATTCCTTGTAGCAACAGGCCTGGATATGAGCCACCCAAGTATTCCAAGCGCAGTTCCACATCAGCTCCAGCCCATCTCTGATCTGTGAGCAAACACTCTTTATCTACAAGCAACCTGCTCTTTCCCAACCCCGCTGCAGCAGGAATGCAGCTCCTCTGTTTCCAGGCAGAAGCTGTCAGACCCAACCCTGTAGTTCCCCAGCATGCCAGTTTTGTCTGTCCTTATGATTTTAGTGATCTGCTCTACAGACTGTAGGTGGTCCGTGCCTTTCATTGTTCCTATTAAACTTGACCTGCTCTTCTATAAATTGCATTACAATGTATTGAAGTTTAGTGATGCTCTGCATGCAACTGACTTTCCCTGTGCGTAATCCTGCTCGCCCAGTGCCAAACACAGATTTCATGAAAAGCAAAACATATTCTTCCTACTGTAAACACAGTCAGCAGCTGATTGCTGACTACATTCTATGTTCCTCTGGAGCCAGAGGAACACCAATCAGCTCAGTCATGTTTCTCACTGGACATCATTTCAAACCCAGAGAACGCCGCAGCCTGAGTGCCGGTGCCTGTGGGGCACTGTGCTCCTCTAGCAAGGAGCCTGAGCTCCGGACAACGCAAGTGACTGGCAGCTGGGTAAACCCATGCCAAAGAGGAACACATGGAACCAGTATGGTCTGGGAAGGATTTTTTACAGGAGAAGTGGAATAGCTGTGGTAGAGGTCGGTGATGTTTGAGACATAAACAAGGCTGTGGGCACGGTGGCCTCGAGCAAGGCTGAGCATCTTTCTCTGCATCACAGGGACCCTTTTCTGTTATCCTCATCTAGGACAGCTCAAGTTCAAAATCCTCAGCATGACCTTCAGCCATCTGAGATAACAGCTCCTGCAGCTTCAGTGGGTAAATTTAGCACAGATGTTCCTGAAAGCAGCCTCCTTGCAGGACACCCTGGTGAGCTTACAAAGAGGGATGGTTTTGAACCTGAAAGGAATAACCCCCAACCTCCGTCTCCCTTATTCCAGCATAGCTACTCATCACGAAGGGCTGAACTCACCACACACACAAAGCCATCTGCTCTGTTTATTATACCCAAAGATGTGGTCCAAGAATTATAAAATCCCAAAGAGACCAAAAGAATGCAGAGAAGAAATGACTGCAGTCTATCTCTGCTATTCCATCTGTGCAACTGCTCCACAACGTACTCCTCTAGCAGACCTTTACAGATTAACCCCTCAGGTACCAGACATGCATCAATTTATAACCCCCCACAGAAAACTAATTCTAATTTCCACAATAAGCCATAGTGAGTAAAGCTACAGAGCAACAGGGGAGAAGGGGACAGAGAAGTGACAGAAGTTTTCCGGTGTGCACTGGGGCAATAGAACTCTGATGGTGCTTTCTCCTCTAACTTCTCACCATTCTCTAAAGTGCAATCCCTTTTCCTCTTCAACCTCTTTGCCTTCTCTTTCTTCCATTCTGCTTTTTCCTTTCACCTTCACTTTTTCCTCCACAAACTCTTGTTGAACTTTCTCCATCTCAAGGAGGCTTCTCAAAACAAGCAGGAGCTTGTGAATTATTAACAGTGTAGGCTATAAATAGTGTAATATTTAATGACAGCCAGACCACCAAGATGCATGCACTGGCGCACAGATCAGCCACCTTGGTCTTAGTGTGACTGGCCTTGTTTGCTCCCTCACCTCTCATTTGTCAGGAGTGCTTTATGGAATGAGAGCTGTGAGGAGGGGGAACATAATTCATGGCCTGCAAAAGCACCACAGGCTTTTCTGGTCCTTTGGATCTCACACTTGCTGTGTTGATCTGCCTTCCAGACCTCTGCCTCTGCAATCCAAACCCCATAGCTATCAGGAACTGATAGCCTCAGTGGGCCCTGAGCACAGTAACCTTGGTGGAGCATCTGCTACAAGCTGACTGGAGAACAGCACAATGAGAACTTGGAGATCTGAGGGTTCACACACCAGAACGAATGGCCTTTCAGTGGTGGAAGACTTCCAGCAGGAAGCCATAGCAATGGCAATGGAGCACAGCAAACACACTGCTGAGTCTTGTGAGTAGCTAAAAGGCAAACACCAGGGCTTATTTTACAAACCTCAGGTAATGTTACAAGGGGATACAAATTGAAAACAGCACCCAAACCAATTGCTGTAAAAGCAGCACAATCCCTTATCTGGGACATGCACTAATTCCAGATGCCTTTCCTAGTGCAGTCTAATGACTGAGTCAAAAAGAGTTCAGCAAAGCTGATTAAGAAACATACAATCACAAATCAGTTAAAAAAATCAAAGAAGAAAAAATAACTGAAATGAGTGTAACCAGATTCACCATAGGAGAATGTGAAAGACACAGATCCTGGTGCTTCAGCAGCCTGGGAAAGAGCTCCATAACCTGGATCTTGGAGACCATTTCCAAGGCAGGCAGACAACAAAAGTCCTTTCATTTGTGAAAGCCTCTTGCAGTGTGTAAAGTCTGGAGGCAGATGCACTGAGTGTATTAGCCTCCTCCCAGCTTAACAGCACTGTGCAGGCTTGGCAGATGCATCTGAAAAGGAGGATCATGGAAAACACATAAATCATCCTAGAGTCATGGGGCAGCCTTGCAGGCCCCTGCAGCATGTGACTGTGCAGGGCGTGCAGCTGGTGCCACCCTCAATTCCACAGCTATGCCTCACTAGGGAGAGCAGGGAAAGCATCCTGGCTCACTTACATGGCCAGGGTGCTGAGCAAAGGGAGCGTGGATTCTTTATCTCCTCTTTGACTGAATCTTACCAATCAGAATGGTTGGGTTGGTGGCTTGCAGCAGATCCCAGCTTTCCACCTCTCTTCCATGCTTCAGGCACAAGAACCCTTCCAGCCAGGCATGAATACAGAAGAAACATCTCCAGCACAGCTTGTGGCACCAAACACCTTCTAATAAGCTTGCAAGCACCTGGGAGTTCACATATCACAATTGGTGTCCATAACACATGAAACATGGACTGGGAAGTTCAAGGACTGGCATTAGGACTCCAGTGCTGTAAAGGCTGAACAGCGTAACTGCTGGAAACCCTCACTGTCTGAAGGTGTACTACATTAGGTTAAAATATACTCAAGACCAGATTAATGAGTGAATCGTCCCTTCTCGCCCTCAAATCTATTACATTGATGAGCAGAAAGCACATGGAGGAGGAAGCAGCAGCTACTAGAGCAGCACTTACAGAAACACAAAGTCTGAAAGACATAATAAATTGCCAAAGACTTAGCTTAAAAACTAAACCAAGCTAGCAAGAAGTGGTAACACTCCCCTAGAGCTGCGTAACCCAGCTGCTATCTCCCCCTGGCTACATCAGCCCCAAGGTAAGCAAACAGAATCCAGCCTCATCCTGGCTGTGTGTGAAGCTCAGACCCTCAGGAGGAATCTTACAACGTGACTCATCTCAGCTCTGGCCTCGCTCAAACATGCACAAGTTATGAGTTACTGCAGAGCAGCATTTCACAACATTCACTGGCCACAAACCTGCCTTGTTATAAGAAGCTGTTGAGGGATAAAGTGAAGATAGCTGCGTAGGGCTCTTCCATCTGCAGGCAGCAAAGGACTAATAGGGCAGGAGCAGGATCTTGCTGCTAAAAAGCACTGTGTCAGATTAGTGCTGTGATGTCCTACCAGGCTTATACAAACCAGTGTTAATCCATGCTGGTGTCTGGGCCATCAGAAGCATTCAAAACTTCTTCCCTCTCCTTTCTTTGCCACCATCTGACTCCAGGATTGAAGTCTGTTCTGCTGGCCTTGCTTACATAAGGGTGACTTCTGGGTGTTGCTGCAGCTGAAGAGCTAACCCACGCAGCTATTCGAGTGCCTCTGCCAGCTTGGCCACTACTTTGGAATGAAATCATCATTATTCTCTGCAGTTAATTATCTGGCTCTGTGCTTTACTGAAGTCCAGAGGGAGCGAGGAAGAGTCACCTCATCTAGGGGAGGGGAGGACTTAGATATGCAAAAGGATGAAGAAAGAGGAAAAGGAAGGGGACGAGGGAATACACAGATGTTAATACAAAATCACACAGAGAAGGACGTGGCCTTGGGGTCTCTTTCTCCAAGTTGTTAGGGATAACTCTGTCAAGTTAACAGTAAATTCAACGCTTTATCACAAACCAGACCTTGCTGGATTTAGACGCCAAATTATACACATTAAGAAATCAACACTGAAGTGTAGGAAACTCCCAAGAGTTTTCCAGCCCCTTCTGAAGGAGGATGCAATCAGGGCTGCACATCACTGTCCTACACACATTCCGCAGGGCGGTCATATGAGCTTTTGCATATCTCTTGGTTTACGTGTTGCCTTGTAGCCCCATGCTCAAACAGCCACCAAGGATGTCACAACCCGGCTCTAAAGATAATGGAGACTACCTCCAGCTAACTCTCTGCGGCAGGAATGTCACTCGCTGCTGGCGGGGCACAAGACGCGCCTTATGCCATAGGCGGCCCTCAGCAGCGCGCACACTGCACCCCACGGATACCTCCGCACTAAAGCGGCCAGAAAACCCCAATTTATGGCAGCTTTGGAGGGGTCACCGCGGTTCCGCCCCGCTCCGGGACCCCCGGATGAGGGCCGGTGCCGGTGGGAGGAGCCAGCGAGGGCGCTGCCGCCGCCCGCCCCGCCCCGCGCTTCACCCTGCGCCGCCGCCGCCATTTTGTCCCAGTGCCCGCGTCCCGGCGAGCGCGGTCGGTGTCGTTCCGTTGCAGGTCCCGAGGCGAGCGCAGGGCGGTCCCGTAGATGGCCAGCTTTCCCCCGAGGGTTAACGAGAAGCTCATCGGTGAGGCACGGATGGGGTGGGCGCGGCGGGGCGGGCTCAGCCGTTCCGGGAGCGGGGCCGGTTCGCGCCCGGCCCTGCGGGGTGGCGGCGGTGCTGTAGCGCCCGGGCGGCGGGAGGGGTTACACGGCCCCGTTAGCGAACCACGTGCGTTATTCGGAGCTTCCTTCTGCCGAAGGAACGGGCAGCAGCTCGTTAAACGGCGCTGAGGTGACATCGGTCCCTTCCCAGGCGCTGGCCCTTTCTTCCTAAACGGAAGCAGCGGGCGCTGCCCGGCGGGGAGCGCGGGGCGGCGGCGGGGCCGCAGTGTGTTTGAGTTCTGCCTCTGATAGCGGGGTGAAACATTACTTACATGACGATCGGGACGTTTTAACGCTGAGCTGCTTCTCTGCAGTGACTCAGTCCCTTTGGCAGCTGAGCTTTTCATTGGCTCTAAGTGAAACATTCCCAGTGGCATGAAATAAAAGCCAAATACTTATCCCGTTGCCGCGTTCCCTCATAACCTTGTGAGATCTGCGGTCAGGTTTTAAAGCAGGAATCTCTTGTGTTTCTTTCAGCACGATCACGCACCGTGGGAGAACTCCTGGCCCCAACTTCTCCCTTTGACAAGAAGTGTGGGCGTGAAAACTGGACCGTGGCGTTTGCTCCGGATGGATCCTACTTTGCGTGGTCACAAGGGCACCGCGTGGTGAAGCTGGTCCCCTGGGCTCAGTGCCTTAGGAACTTGTAAGACAAAACTACCTGGCTTTTCACTCACCCGAGAAGCTTAACAGCTGTCTCCTGTTGGGTAGTTCTTGACAGATTTAAACACATGTATTGGCTTTTCAGGCTTTGGGAAAGTAACAGCTATTGTTTTATCTCTTCCTCTAAGGCCAGCAAGAGAAACAACTGTACTGCAGCCTCCCAGAGGCTGTGCAGGAGGGACTTGGTGTTTGATTCAGATGCTCTTAATTAAGAGGAAGTTACAATGAAAAGGGATGTAAAGACTCAGGAAGAGCTGGACTTTGAAATTTCCTATCAGGAATCTATTTAGCTTTTAGGAATTCACTGGATGGCAAACCCCTTGCTCATCATTCTCATTAGAATGCAAGGAAGGTCCAAAAGACACATTGTATTTTCACTTTCAGGTTGTTTTAATGAGGTCAGGAACCAGCACTTGCATTTTTGTAGCTGGTTACATTCCCCTCGCAGCAAATCCCGCCTCCCCTTTCTTTCTTCCCTCTTTTGGTGAAGGGTTATTTAGTTTCCATGATCTGGTCACGGTATCCCTTATTGTGGAAGTCATTTGTGGGGAACTTCCCGCTCATTTAGCCCAAAGTCTGAAATTTTTGTAACTCTTCTTTCTGTAAATGCTTTAAAAATACTATTTTCATAGTGGGTTAGTTCATGCATTGTTCGCTACCAAGGTGAACAGGGGTAAAGAAGTATTAGTATTATATTGTGTAAGAAAGTTTCCAGGTGTTAGTTATAAGACAGTTATAATAAAAAGCTGCTTTTATAATTTGAAATTAAACCCACACCATCACAGATCTCCAAATGTACATTACAGCAACTCCCAGCTTTCATCACATCCTAAAGACCTCTCTGTTCTATTTCTTTCTCAAGATACTTCATACTATCGCTGCTTTTCATTTGTGCTTGCTCTGCAGCTTGGTGCATGGCACAAAGAATGCTGCCAACTCTCTCGGCACAAGACTTCCAAGGCAGAACAGTGACAGTGCTCAGAAAAACAAACCCTGTGAGCATATCATAGACTGTGGAGACATCGTGTGGAGCCTGGCGTTCGGCTCCTCGGTGCCGGAGAAGCAGAGCCGCTGTGTGAACATCGAATGGCACCGCTTCAAGTTCGGGCAGGACCAGCTCCTCCTGGCCACAGGCTTGAACAATGGGCGCATCAAGATATGGGATGTGTACACAGGTAGAGTGGGAGAGAGGAAGTGTTACTGGTGTACAAAGTGACAGTGAAGTGCCATCATTCACACACAGAATGAATTGGGAATTGAATCTTGAATACAAATTAATCTAAAAAAAGCATAAACTCCTCCAATTAGAAATGTTCAAGTACTGCTGGAGGAAGGAACAGATTCAGGTCATGCTTCAAGATGTAAGTGACATAAGATGAAGCCTCATTGCTGCATAGTGGTTATATATGTGATTGACTTTGTGCAATGGTAGTTTATGCTAAAATCTTCTCTGGATTTTAGTAGTAATATACTTTCAAACAAAGAAAACTTTCAAAAGCTGAAGTTGCTCTCTGTTCTTGAGTATGGGGAGGGATTATGTTGATGAGAACCTTTTAAAAGTATGTAATTGTTTCAATAAGAGACTGCATTTGAGATCAGGGAGCCTCAAGTAGCTGGTGGCACAGCTGCTAGGCTGGGAGAGAACTCCTCAGCTTTAAAGAAATGAAATGAAGGACTGTTGAGTAATTTAAATTGTCTTGTAAATTTAAGCTTAGAACATAGATGCGTATCAAAAGACAAGACTTGCCTTATTTCTGAGGCATGTGGGCTTAGTGTAGAGATTTACTAGCTTTCTGTATCAAGAGGCAATTTCCTGAAGAGTCTGAAAGTGCTTCCTGCTGAGGCAGCATTTTCTGCAAAGACCATCAGCTTTACCTGCTATAATTTTGTATCCATAAAGCATTGATCTGAATGAAAAAGCTGTCCTTCATTTGGAATTGTGGTGTTTTAATCTTAACAGGAAAACTCCTCCTTAACCTGATGGACCATACAGAAGTTGTTCGAAATTTAACCTTTGCCCCAGATGGGAGCCTGATTTTAGTGTCTGCATCCAGAGACAAAACACTGCGAGTGTGGGACCTGAAAGATGATGGTAGGAATTCAGTTTATCTGCTGCAATAAAGAGGAGAAATAGCCACATACTCTCCTCTTTTATGGCTATAAATGAAGTTAGGTAGAAAATCACTTCTGTTAATCACCCTCTGTGTTCTGTTGAAATTCTTTGTGTGGCCCCTTAAAGGTATAAACTGGTATCACATTAAGTTAAGAGTGTGGGAAGTGATTTCTTTTAACAGGGACATGGGATTTAAAGGCTGCATGACAGAATTTTTATTTTTGTGTAAAATGACTGTGCAAGATGTGAGATGTTTACCCAGTTCTTACGGGAATACCTGTCTTTTTAGGAAACATGATGAAAGTGTTGAGAGGACATCAGAACTGGGTATACAGTTGTGCATTCTCTCCAGACTCTTCCATCCTCTGTTCAGTTGGAGCTAGTAAAGCAGTATGTGTCAGAGTTTCTTGTTCATTAAATCTACTGAATTGTGTGCATAATCATTTTAAATCTAAGTAACATCAAGCTTGTGCTCGGTGTCATGAACTTCTAATGTTTTATGATGATGTAAAAGTGCATGAAATTAAACTAGCAAATGGTGCATTGAGACACTGATTTAAGAATTGAACTTGCACTGCTTTTAGCTGCAGAAACTTTAAGAGTTCTTTGAGAAATAGTTCTGCACATGTTCATAGCATAAAACCAAAGACTAAAGCTTCCAGTGTTAAAAGATGCTTAGATTAATGCATAGAACTATTTTGTTATTGATTTTATCTTTTCTGTCTCCTACTCAATGAAAGGGGCTTTTCAGAGTCTGAGCCAGGCATTGTATCTCTCATTGAACAAAAATGTTTCTACCTGTTTTCCAATACAAATGGTCCTTATGTCTAAAGACTAGAATGAAGAGCAGCATACTAGTTTTGGTTACACCCCTATTCTAATGCCCTGCTAGAGAACTGAAAGCAGTGCAGGTAAAGCATGTATGCCATAAGCCTCTTTTCTTGGTACTGAAGAATTAGGATGAAACAGAGAGGGTAATTCAGTCTAGTGACAGGGGCATTGTAGGTAGTTTAATGAAGCCTAGTGATGCTGAATAAAAAGCACAATTTAATCCTTGGATACTACTTTATATGGGTGACTGTTCAAATGCTTCTTATACTTTAAATTATCAGTGCAGACTTGGTAGAGAATAGTTGAGGTCTGGGGTTTGGTTTTTCTTTAACTAGAGCAGATATGGATGTATACATTGCTGTCTTTAGGCTGTGTGTTTTCCATAAGCTTCTTGCTTTCCCTGTCACAGGTGGTGGCAGCAATATTGGTGTGATTGAGGTTAAGCTGGCACCACTCACACAGGAGCACAATGGTGTTAGCTGGGCAGAGAGTGGCATCTCTGGCTACCAGGCTGGGTGCGAACTTTACCGTAGGACGAAGTAACCTTGCCTTCGGCTGCAAGGTGTCCTGTACGTACGCAGGTGCTGGTTGATGTCCACCTTCTGCTTTCTTTCTTTCCTTTTTTTTTTTTGTTTTTGTTTTTTTTAGTAATTTTCGCAGCAGTGAAACCCCCTGACTCCTCAAACTTAGCTTCCACTTGTATGGAATGTTGGGGTCTCCTTGGAGAAATTGGTCAACACGTTTATAACAGACCGTAAATGGGTCGGTTTGAGGAAGTACATGAGGCACTAAGGCTGTTTGCTTTGTTCAAACATATACGTTTATCCAAGCTGTCAGTGTTTAATCTGTGCAGTAAAAGTGAGTCAGGGACATCAAGGACCCTAATGAGCTCTTTAGGGACATAACATTTCATGCTGAAGTCTTAGTTTTCTATGAAATTATGCTGCAGTACATAGTTCATTCCTATTAAGTAATTCTGCACAGTGTTGATTATCCATATTATATCTAATGTATAAGTGCATGTAAAATCCCAGAATACGATCAGCTTTTATTGATTTTTATAATATAATATGCAATTACCTGGATAAATCGTAATATTAATGTTGTATTTTACTGTTGTCTTGATTTAAAATGCATAAATCCTTTCTAATAATGTGGTTAGACTTCCCTGTTGTTTTGCCAAAGACATGACTTTTGGCTGTGAAAATTCTTTTTGCTTGCAGTATCTGTTTCTCTTCCTAGGCTCACGTTGGTGATCCAAGCCAATTGTAAACAAGTGATCTTAAACTCAAAGGGATGCCACTGGAGTAACAATATGTTAACCTTACATTTTCTGTCTGTATATTTCTTACAATTTTGGTAGTTACAAAAAGAGGGGACTGTAGAGTTTAACCCTATTTATTTCTGCATATTTTAATAAAATAGTTTTGTAATACATGAATTTCAGTAAGCTACATGGTTAAATTGAGTTGCCTTTATCTTATATTTTGGCTTATTTTGTTAATAACATTTAACAAACCTGAGTTAGAACTTGCATGTCTGCTTTAATTATTTTTATAAAACCCTTGATTTTAATCTGAGTATGACACTGAGCATATTCCTTAATTGTAGTAATTCATAATGCCTGATTTTAATATAATCCTAAATAAGACTAGCAACTATACTTTAAAACAAAGTAAGCGCTTTCCTGCAGCTCTGAGCAGAGCTATAACATCAGCTTATTTAATTGCAGGTTTTTCTCTGGGATATGGATAAATACTCCATGATACGGAAACTTGAAGGACATCACAATGATGTTGTAGCTTGTGAGTTCTCTCCTGATGGAGCTTTACTGGCTACTGCATCTTATGATACCCGAGTCTATGTCTGGGATCCCCATACTGGAGTTATTCTTATGGAATTTGGGTAAGTGAGCAATCGAATCTGGAAACTTTCTTCTGGGGTGGAGATGACTCCTGAAAATGAATGAATTTATGTATCTAACTAAAAATGAGATTTGGGAAAAATCTAGCCACGGCTGATGGAAATCCTCAAGTGTCAGAGCAGTGAAGATCATCCTTCTATCTGGGAAGGAACGTAAAGCACTGATGTTTTAACGTGTGCTAATTTAAGCATCTTCAACAAAGCTGAAGTGTTTGGTACCACAAAACTATAGTAGTTCAGTCTCCACTGCTGATTCCATGTAGGAGAAATCAGTCTGGTTTTTCTTCTTCAGCTTTGCTGGCCAAGGCTGAAGGAAACGCTTCCTAGTCCTTAAGCATATTTCACCACTAACTCAGTGTCTGTCTGTCTCCAGGCATCTGTTTCCTCCTCCTACTCCAATATTTGCTGGAGGTGCAAATGACCGATGGGTCAGATCAGTATCTTTTAGTCACGATGGACTACACATTGCAAGCCTGGCTGATGATAAGTAAGTATGAGGAAAGGTTTTTAGTCCTGTAATTATTCCCAGATGATATGAACTTTTAAATACCAAGTCAGCTTTTTGGATTTTAAGTGAGAAATGACTTCTAATGGTCTTGGTAAAAGTAGCTGAGTTGTCTGATGTATGATAATGTTCATTCTGAATGTAGAAAGACATGTATAGAGTAGAGGATCTGAATAACTCAAGTGTGTAATAGCTTAAACCAGGAAGAAAGGGGTTGTAAACAGTGAAAAAAGTAGATGGAGTTACTAGTGCATATAAATCTTTTGTATGGTAGTAGATTCCAAAGTAAAAAGTATTGTGATCTCACATTCAACTTCCATTAACACTGCAGGTAGTATTGGAAGAACTGGGTTTCAGCTTTGAGGGCAATCTCAGTCTAAGTGGTGAGGTTGAAATGGTTGAAGAAATGCAGATCAAGGTCTGTATCAGGAATGAAGAAGTCATAGTTTTTCAGGCCAAATCTGGAACACCTTGTGTGTATAGGAAAGTATTTATAAACATTCCCCAAGCTCTGCTGCAGACTCATGTAGTATCAGAGGAAATACTGAATTAAACGTCCACTCTGATAACTCATTCCCTTGTTCTTCCCTTGTCAGAATGGTAAGATTCTGGAGAATTGATGAAGAATACCCTGTACAAGTTGCACCTCTGAACAACGGGCTTTGCTGTACTTTTTCTACTGATGGCAGTGTTCTAGCTGCAGGGTAAGTATATACTGGGGGTTTTCCTTCCTAAAATATTAAGGTAATACAGAGGGTTGGGAACATTGGCACAGTGTTGTAAACATCTTCAGTTGTGACGAATGAAAACCAGGTTCGAAGCACCAAGTTGCATTTCTGGTACTATTTGTTTAAACATGCCTGGAATAGCAGTAAAATCAAGAAGCTGATAAACTTGTTTCTTATCTCTGAGAATAAATAAGAGACAGACCCACAAACATGTGGATTGGCAAGAGACCAGTAGATAATCAAGGGCAGTTGCTCTGTTTCAGGTGATGCCCTCAGTAGCTGTTGGAGGATCTGCTCAGGCCGGTATTATTACACAGATAATCAGAAGTTGCTTACTGTGCTGCTGTAGCTTAAATGAAGAACTGGCATCTAGTGTAACTGATCTGGAACAGCCAGAACCAAGCACAGGGAGCCCAGAGCACCTTCCCTCTAACTAGCAACGTAGGAGAGTGTTTGTACTAAGCTGAAATCATGCAGGTGGGATAATCCTGGTGGGTTTTGTTTCTGTGCAGGACACAGGATGGCAGCGTGTACTTCTGGGCAACTCCAAGACAAGTTTCCAGTCTCCAGCATCTGTGTCGCATGGCAATTCGCAGAGTGATGCCCACCCCCCAGGTCAAGAACTTGCCCCTCCCATCCAAGGTGGTGGAGTTCCTTTGTTACCAGATCTGAACCATTAAAATCAAACTGGCAGGGGGCCCAGCTGCTGAAACTGGCTGAACACATCAAAGAGGCCTGACTTTACAGCCTTTAAGCTTAAAACTCTAGAGGTTTTCAAGAGCTATTTAAAGTGATACCTAAATCCTATTTTGTCAAATGCCTGACAGGTAAATTTTTACTATTTATAGAAAACACAGTAGAAGTATTCCTGGTGTTCTCAGTTTTCTAAACTGTAACTGTGAAAACATGTACATATATAGACATAAGCTGCTACATGTTAGCAATGTACCTTTAAAAATTGCTTTTGATTTTAATGTGTATCGTGTATATATTGCTTTGATAGAGCCATCAGTTGCATCCATGCTGTAAAGTGGAGGGATAGTTATTTCCTGGGACACTGAGCTAGAAAAGTATTGACTTATAGGCAGAGAGCAGTTAAGCTTCCTTATGTACGTTGGTTGTGGAAGCTGATCCAGATAGAATTCATGCTGGTTGATGTCATGAGGAGCTACAGCCTGGCTTTTAGTGCAGTGTATGGTGAGGGGAAGTAGGAAAGAGAAGGGTTGGAGTACATCTAATGTAAACCCGGGAATGTTGGCTGTATATCAGCTCAAGAAGGCCTTAAGTTCTATAGCAGCAAACCAGGTTAAATTCAGTATTGGGCAGCGTTAAAGCTATTTCCTTATATGTCTGAAAATCTTAACTACTGTATCATTGCCTGATACTTGGTCTGCAATGAGAAGTTACAGACTCTGTTTATTATTCTTCAGCCCTGTAATAACTCTTCAGGGTGATTATTGGTTAATGGCCAAAGATAAGCAAAATACTTGGTTTTGCCTTCTGTTATTTATCTGTACCTGCAGATACAAAGAATGTATGCATTGCAGAAAATGCCTCATTATATATTTTTTTTGTTGAATTTTTTTATTAAAAACTTGTATAAAAGTTTCCTGACATTGTGTCTGGTGACTGATGGATCAACACTATCCACCTGCAGCAGCTGTAGTGGGAATCTGCTGCTGCAGGACCTCCAGAGTTCTCCTTTTCAGGACACAGAACACTGATCATGGTGAAAAATCACTGAGCTACAGTGAGATCTCACAACCTGCTATGTGGGCAAAGGTCAAAAGCATATGTGATGCTAGTGTTCCCCTGCTCTGTAGGAAATGGAGTTTGGACTGGTGGTCACTGGCTGTCCAGGCGCCTACCCTGGCCATGGCTCTTCACCCCCTGCTCTCCCTGTGTGCTGCTTTGGTGAGCCCCAGCCCTACTCTCCAGGAAGATTTCCCTGAATACTCTTTCCAAACACCATAAATCAACTTCCACTTTCCAAGGTACTCCAGAACAAAGCCAATGGACACAACTTCCTCAGGAGTTAAAACCCAGCTTGCAAAGACACAGAAAGCGTGCATGTGGCTGCTCCATGACTCACTCCTTTGACACAATACTTTTTACCTAATTAAAGCAAGAATTTCCCTCTTTATTCTAAATATATATACGATTAAGACAAGGCTTCTCATACACTGCCCATGTAAAGGAAGAACTGTAAGTTCTGTCCACTAGAACATCTCTCAACTTGAACATAGATACGAGTGAAGAATAGCAACCAGGCACAGAGTTTTCTGCAAGGGAGATTCTGTATCTCTAAACACATTCAGCTCAAGCACTGCAGGCTCTGCTTTGTGCTCTCTTCTGGGAGGTTCATTTGCCTTGTCTCATCAGAGACCCCAAACCAAAAAGCACCTCTTCACCAACATCACTATCAGCAAAGATTAAATAGATGGGTGTAGACAGTTGTGATGTTAAAGTATGTACTTAGCTCTGTCCGAGTAAGGAAATAATTCTTCTACAACCTTAGAACAACACAAACTGCCAGGGCCATTACCCTTGAGTGTAAACTAGGAGTGAAAGGAATAACCTGTACCCCAGAATGTTATTAAGATGGGTGGAAGTGGTTTGTGAACTGAAATACACTTTGCTGCAATCAGTCTGGCCTTATTAAAAACAGCTCATAAAATCTGAAGTGAGCAAAGCAGCACCTTTGTGGTGTTGGTGGCTGTTAGCTGGGGCTGAGCAGAAGTGGGTTTAAATCTGGTCACAGCCATCTAGAAACATGCTCTGCGTGGCAAGTATTTCTGTGGTGAGTGTAATTAATGTCTACAAATCCTTTTGCAATCCTCTGCTGAGGCGTGCTCTGGGTATTAGAGCCAACAAAGTTGACAGGAACAGAGCAGAGGGAGCCAGAAGCTGTCCTGCAATACAGCACCACACTGGAACACAGCTCCCCAGGGCAGGCAGCAAAGGCAATTAACAGGAGAAGGATGATGCAAGAGCCTGCAGAATTTCCTGGCAGGAGCAGAAACATAATGCAAGGGAAGAGAGAAAGGCACAAATAAATGATTGAGACTCGCTGGGCCAGAAGCTCTTTTAAAAGGAAAGGGTGTTGAGGATACAAAGGCAACAGACAGAGGAACTCAAAACAGGCAAGAGCAAAGCGGCAATTTGTAATTCAGTGAGGAGGATTTTGGCCATTTACTCTGTGGCTGGGCACTGCTACCAGAAAGGCTGATGGGCTTTCATTTTTATTGCTATTGCTCATTAAATCCATGCAGCACTATAGAACAGACGTTTCTACTGGGGGCATGTTGTACTACATGGAGTATTAACTAATCTGCTCTGTTCCTCTGCCTGAGCACAGTAAAGCCCCAGTATCACTGTGACACTTAACTCTGTTCTAGGACATCTGTCTCAAGCCCTGGCTGACAGTCAGGTATCTTCAGGACATTAATCCTGGTTGAGAAGCGCCATGATAGATGAGTTACAAAGCTGCTGGTATCCCTTGTAGCATTATCCTTGCTCATAGCACTTCCTGACAGACCTGGATGCCTGAGCAGCACAAACTTTAAGGACTGAAGCTAGTTATAACTTTGATAATAACATTTCCAGAAGCATAAAACCCCACAAATGACTTACAGAGGAGCTGCAGCAGGCAGATCTGGGGCATCACTGGAGGCCAGTATGCAGTCAGCAAAGAAACAGCTCTCATGCAGAACACAAAATGAGGCATTCCCCAGGAAAGCCCTTCCCTAATAAAGGCTGGGTGGGAGGAACTGAAGGATTAAAGGTGTAGGGAAGGAGCGTCTTCAGGAGGAAATGATTTGGGCTTGACTGTAATTAGGCCTACCCCCGGCTGGTACCAATTCTTCCCCCAGCTCCTCTTAAGTAGTAGCTGTTAAGGAGGATCAGAGAAAAAGGGCAAAGGGGAAAAAAAGGAAAGAAAAAGGCAACCTGAACTAACAATAAAGCCCAAGTGCCATGATCCAGGAAGGGACAAACATGGAGTTAGGTACTCTCTGCTTTGGGGTAAGCTCTGGCTCAGGCAGGCTGGGCAGATGGATGCTTATACAGCCTAGCCCTTATCAAGCAGCTGTGACTGGGAGTGACTATGGAGAGTAACCAGGAAGGAGCATTTTAGACAACATGCTCCTCTCATTTCCAAAGGAAATCCCATATTCTGCTGCCCTGGAAAAGTCTGTGCTTTAACTGCCAAAGTCTCTTTCATGCAGGCACCAAAATTATTAGGTTGGATTCTTGCAGTGTAAATACCATGAGAATACACAGATTTTTATCTGAAAATCCAGCTCCACGTAGCTTCCTGTGAGCTCATCCCCACAAACCATACTGGCCTTCAGACAAGGGGCAGGAGGGCCTAAAGGTGCAGGGACAGTCTGCGATCTAGCCTCAATGCCCGCCTGCCTTGGAAGCTAGGGGACAAAGCGGCCTCTGCCTGAGGATCTGCCCTGCAGCACTGGGTGGAGCTGCAGCAGGGAGGAGCAAGGCTCAGGGAAAAGTGGAACTTCAGGCAGAAGCGTATGTTCATACCTAGCATTTTAGTTGAATCACTTTGGGAGAGATGGAGAACACTGGAAAGTGTTTGTGTGAGTCATTTTTTTAATACCAAAAGAGGTTTTCCATTGGAATAGTTTAGAAATGGGGGGCATGAATCCCATGATCTCTTTTCCTCACATATTGCAATATTCTCTTAAAGGCCCACGGTTCTGTTAGATCCCATGGGAAATCTGGTAAAGAAGTCATGCAGAAACTTTATCCAAGTAATGATTTCAGATTAGAGCCGCCTGAGCAAGGCAGACAGGGCTGATGTATCAGGCTGGCTCCTGCACAGGATGATTTTGTTTTACCAGCACCATGCACCCAGCACACATCCAGCTGCAATAAGCTGTTTCAGAACACCTTTGATTCTTGATGTACTGGAACACAAAGGAAACCAGTGTAAACTTCAGATAAGCAATCACTAACTTTGTGTAAGTGATTGTAACAGTATTGGATATCAGCAAGGTTATGTATAACTAGCAGAATTGCAGACAGAAGTTCTGGATAGGCAGATATTATGGATTTCTAACATGAGATCAGAAGATGACCAAAGAGAGGTGTTTGTGCTGTAAATGCAGCTACGGAACAGGTCTCACTTGTTCGGCTGGGGCACTGTTTCACACCGGATCCCTAGGAAAGGAAAGGAGATCTGCTCCTTGGCTAAGGGAGTAATGTTCCTACTGCCAGGAAGTTATGGAAACTGAACTCCTAAAAAAAACAAAGCAGAAAAGATGTGCTGCTGTAACACATGAAGTGGGATCCTGTAAACGAATGCATTTTTGTGCACTGTGTATGATTTTAAACCTTCAGTAACTAATATTTTAAAGCTGAGGTGGCTTCAAAATCTAAGCTGAGCTGGGGAGGAGCAGCTCTGTTCACATCCAGTGCTGGGACAACTTAAAATGAGTCTTTTATGGCTTTTTGTTACTATTTCAATCATATCAGGCCACAGAAATCCCATTGTGCTACATATACATGGCAAACCAAAAAGCTCATCAGGTCAGAGACCCGTGGAAACACGTTCCCTTTTCAGTTATGCCATACAACTGAAGCACTAAGATTTTACTGATGCTACTTCCTTCTCTGTTACCTCCTGCTCCAGAAGACAAGCACCCCTTTGGGAAGACTTTCTTAATCTGGTCTCAAATGACATAACAGCCACGGCAGAGAAACGTCTTGTATCAGAATAAATATCAAGATGGAAAAATTGAACTGAAATTATATGAAAACACTGTATGTGTGTGCACTATTAGCAGTGTAAATTCACACCTCCCTGTGCTTCTGCACAGCAGCCATCAGGCTGTGTTCTGGTGGGACTATTCATTATTGACTGACTCCTTGCGGTCTCAGCAGAAGGACCACATTCAGAGGAAAGGTTTAAGAGGTTGCTTCATCTTATTGCATCAGGGGAAAGGAAAAAAATAAGGAAAAAAATCCAATAAAAAAATCCAAGGTCCACTGTTGATAACAGGAGTGAGAAGACTTAGTTTGGGAAGAACTTTGCTCCTGATGTGGCGTGTCACAAGATTGAGGTGTCTGTTTGCTGCTGTCCCAGTGCAGAGACCTGTTCTGGGTTTGGTCAGGCCATTGGCATTTCTAAACTAAGGATCCCTCCAAGAACAGGGGCAGATGAGGAACTACCCCAGGCCTAGAAACTCCAGCAATGCCCCTGCCAAACAGTTTGATCTGCTGCCTAGAGAAGCCTCTCCTGGCTACACTTCAACATAACATCATGAATAAGCAGAGTACGTCATGCCAGCAACGTGATCAATGAATGGTCAGGTCCTAATGAGTCACATTCACATCAAAGAAAGACTTGCAATAAAGAAAGAGAAGATGGATGTATCAATTGTGCTGTCCTATGGCTTGACATGGGATGAGTGCCTCCATCCACGTGTGTCTGTGTGTAACTCAAACATGCTGGTGCCAACTGACCACCAGGTTTGGTTCTTGAGCCCGGGAAAAGCTCAGCACTTGTGCTCTGATTGGCAGGACAATGCTGTTTGGAGAGAGGTAGCAACTGTGTCCCAGGGGAAGCAGAGACACCGTCTGGCTTCACAAGGTTTATTTACTGTGTCCACTGGCTCATGAGACAGGAGGGAAGCTGGCAGGGGACTGACCTGCCTACGGGCTTGTGTTTGGAGAAGGGCTGCCAGAAAGGCATTCAGCCAAGAGAAGTGTTGCATCTACTGACGTGACCCTGTTGAGATAAAGCTTGAGCCACCTCGTATCAGAAACGACCTGCCATGTCCTAACACCCTGTGCTGTAGTGGAACCCACACTGCACAGCAGCCTGGGCCTGGCCAGGAAGGGTCTCTTTGCAGCTAATCTGCACAATCAGACCTGGAAGATTTGATTTAAACAAAGCTGCTACTGTCTGCACAATGTCCGCAGGCCAGATCAGGAGTTCTTTTGGCAACAGCCCCCAAAAGAAATGAATTCGAGATGTCCATTTGTGTGGATGCAGAACTTCTCACACTGCCTTTGTCCTATGGAGTTCTTTGCCCCAGAAATCAAAGCCAGCACCAGACCCCAGATTCCCCTCACCAGAGATCCTTAGATATCAGCTGGGAGGATGTTTTGTGCAATATGATGTGTAGAGAATGGTTTCCTCTTTTTAGTATCAGTTCTGTTCAGTAATTCATCAGAAAAGTGGTGCTGAGGGTTGTTTAGTCTAGTTTTTTTCTTAACTCTATAACAGTTCTTGGCTTCACCAGCAGATGTGATTAACTGTGTATTTATTTAGTATTTTGAATAACCAATTATCTCACACCATACTTTAATCATAATGTAAGTCAGCAGCATCTATTGAGAAATGTAAAGATAACAGCATTCAGAATGCTTATGGAAATCTGTAAATGTTTGAATTATCCCCATTAGTGCCATACAGCGGCATCCAAGCCTTTAATAAACACACCTCTCTGTTCCAAAGATCCCCAAGTGAAACGGGAAAGAGACAAAGCTGTGAACAGCAAACATAATCCCTCACTTACAGGTAAATAAATGAGACAGAGAAAGGGACTCCAAGGGAAAGCGCAGACTCGGAATGTGATCTCCCTCCCTGCTGTGGGGAGATGGCCCCTGTGGCACATGGCTATCTGGCACCTCAGAAGACACAGCAAATGTCAACACAGGTCTGCAGGGACTGCTCCACTCATCACAGATGTAGCTTTGCTGCTGCCTTGATTTCCTCTGCTCTTTCAGCACACCAGTCTTGTGATTCCACACCAAGAATTAACACTCTTGAAAGCTGAGTTTCCAGAGGAAAATGATCTGAGATGGATCTCATCTCAAAGCAGGAGGAGCAGAACTGTGTTACAATTCTGAAGAAATGTTTGAGAACATGATCTCTATTTCTGTACCAAAGTCAAGAGGTACCAAAGTACCCGAATCATGTTCTTTTCAAGGGCACCTTAAAGATAGGCTCAGCATTTTACACTGCTCCCCACACTTCAGAGGAGTGCAGCTACAGCCCTACACCCAACTCTGACCCTGTGTGTATCCTGATGAGCTTTTACATTCACATCTGACCCTGGCTGGGGTCTGTTCAATCTCTCCCCAAAAGCCGGGACTGGTTTCACTTGTTGCGGTATTCATCTGCCAGCAAAAGCCGGGAGAATCCTCCTTCCCAGGGCCCTTGCTGGGTGTGCAGTGCTCTCTGCCGGTGGCACACGCTATTACTCACCTGGTGGGAAATGGAAATTGCCTCCGATGGAAACGGACGGGGCTGCTTCCTTCCAGGCACGTCCCCTGGGTCACAGTTCGGAAAAACCCCGGTGAACTCCTTGTTGTCAAGCTTCAAGGTGCCGCCTGCTCATAACTGCAGAAATGGCTCGCGAACAAGAGAAATGTATCCAAAACTACAGCATCCTGGGGCAGCAAATCTCTGTTCTTCTGCATCTGATGTGCTTGGTGTCAGCTGCCATGGGACCAGATCCGGGAGTGTATTCCTGACTCCTACAAGCTTTAGTTACTGGAGCAAAACTTAACTTTTCAGTAGTTGCAATGGTTATAATACTGCCTTTCCTCAAGAGGCATTGTGAGGATGTAGCTGTCAAGGTTCTGCAGACCAGCTGAAGGGGCAGAATTTCCTCTCTGAGGACATTTAGGAAAGGAGGCTGATGGGGAAGCCCATGTTTATGCACCAAGGCAGAGACTGAGGCCAGAGTGGAGAAAGTGGCTCTTTAGCAGATCATAAACCCACAAGGTTATGTTTGCAGAGGGATTTGTTTGGCCTGGGTTTGGAGGCAAGACTCCTGCAGCATCTCCACCCTGCACCATGACAGCACCCTGCTGCACATACCATGTGTCAGCTCTACAGAGGGAACTGAGTGGGGTGGGATTTTCTATCCCATTAGTGCCCTGACTTCTTGTGAGTAGTGAGCTGCTCTGCGCTGTCAGCAGCAGGAGTGAGTGTGAAAGAGCTCTGCCAAGGCTGGGAGACAAAGCTCTCACATCTTTTGTTTCCCTACTTTAATGTGGAAAGACCCAGCACACAGAACACCAGCAGCTCCAGAAAAACAAACAAATGTAAGACTCGAGTGCTTTCTTTCCCTGAGTACACACCTCTGTCAGCCTTTATCTCTGATCCCTTCAGAGAACAAAGGTCAGTTGGGACCCATGTGAACTGCTGCCCTGGGAGAGGAAGAGGAAGGAAATGACACATTATGAACAGCTTTCTAGGCCTGTCTTGATACACTGTGTGTGAAGCCTCAGAGCATGATGGCAGCCAGATGGTGACTAGAGACTGGCATCTATCAGAACATGGTTCCCCTTTTTGAAGCTGCTCACTTGACATCTGCAGCAGGATTTGTATGGGCCTGTGAACAATGTGCTTTTGTTTGGTGGGGCTGTACTGGAAGAGTCCTTTTGCTGGAAAGTGTCAGGAGCGTTCCAGCTAATGCTGCTCATTTTCATCACTTCTGGGAAAGACCAGCCTGGCTCCTGGCCTAGGGAAGAGTGGAAACACTGCTCTTCCAGCAAGTACTGAGGAATTTCGTTCTGAAATTGCCCCAACACAATGAAGCCATCAGTCACCACTTCAGAGGCTTCCAGCTCTGTAATGACTTTGTTTCTCTACCGCACAGAGATGACATTTTGTTAAAGAATTGAGGTTTTGTTGCAATTTAACATCTCAATGTTCTGCTTTGCTCACCATGGCCAAGAGAGCCTTGCAAATAACATCTTTCACTGCTATAAAGTAACAGTTCCCTTTCCAGCAGGGCAGCTGCGGGAAAGCTGGATTTAAGATTCAAGGTAACTCGATGCCATTTCCATCTCTGCAATCATCTTCCAGTTTCAGGCAGCCTTAACATCTTGGTGCCTCAGTTCCTAACTCATTACCAGTATTGAGACAAGGAGGCATAAAAGCATTAAATGCAATCAGTTCTAAGTAAGGTTAAGTTTGATGGCTTTGTAATGGAAAATGACTGAGGGCTTGAAGATAGTCGGCATAGTTTTAGGTCCTTAGGGCCTTAGTACAAAGAGTGTAAGAAAAACAAAACAGAAAAACAGGACCTGGGGATGGGGAGTATCTGGGACTAGCAGATGTCCAGGGTGGGAGCAGTTAAACTAACTGATAGGTAGAAAGACAGGATGATTGCTATGTCTGTGATGTTAATTAAGCTGGTGCTTCAAAGGCTGCCAGAAGTGATGAAGATTGTTGGAAGAAGTAAACGACCCTCAGAGACCACCATCACATTTCTGTAGGCATGCGGGAAACTGTCTAGAAAATGATGTCATCCATACGTCGCCTCATGAATATGTATGTGTGCTCAGTGACTATATAAGGACGGCTTGTGTAGCAATACGGGGACACACATTATGAGGAGCTATCCCCTGCATCTCCCAGTGCTGCAATAAAGAATACCTGCTTGTCAACTTGGGAACTTTGTTGGCGACTTTGCTCCTGGAGTTTTCTCTGAATCAGTATGACCTGTTAAACACACGCACTCAAACACCCAAAAAGCAATAGGAAGCTAACTTTAAAACTCTTCCATAAGAATGTGTTCTTTGCTGCCTTCTCCTGGGACCCAGCACCAGACCTGCAAGCTTCTTTTTGTTTTTTCAGCAGTCATGAAGAATTTGTTTATTTTTTTGTTATTAAAGTGAAAGCTGAGGTTTACATGAAACCACACAACTCCTACATGGAAAGGGGCTTTTAAGTGAAAACACTGAACACTTAAGTGTAAGTGGTGAGACCAGACAGATGAGTATGAGGGGCTGAGTTACGGCTGACAAACATGAAGCTACTACGCTATAGCTCTGGTAAGAACCGAGTAATAGGAACCACCATCAGCGTGAGGAGACGCATGTAGAACAGGCATGGTGGGAATGCCGGGTCTCTTGGAATACCTGTATCAATAACACTCTTTTCCTCAGTGGTTATCACAGCATGGGATGGGACAAAGAGCCTCTTCCCCGTTGACAAAGCAACCTCAGGCTTGCAACATCACACCCATCATTTATCTTTTACAAGTCTCCTCAAGGAAGTGTGTTTAGGAGGGTTATAACCGGCAGTGCTCATGGTCAGGAAAACGCTCCAGGAATAGCAGGTATGAAATCATGTCTCTAGCTCACAGGCAATCCAAGCACTATTTTTAGGAAGAAGCCTGAACCGGAAGTTTAAGAGTGAGTCTTTGAGGACTTGTTTCTGTTATAAAGATGAAGATAGTGAAGTGAGCGCTGCTGGAGTTCACACAGTCACATGAAATACCTGAGGGTGCCAAAGAGCCTCTTCAGTGGAGCGTAGAGGCTAAAAATAGCAACAGCATGGGAGAATGCTTGGGAAAATGCGTGAGTGATATTTACAGAGGGAGGGGACGTGGGCTGACGTGCATGACACGCACTGCAAGTCAGGGCCAACTGAGCACCTCTGTGCCTTGATACCCTTACCTCTCACTTACTTTGCATGGACTGTGGCTACTGTGGCCTCACTAATCAGGCATCTGAGCATCATCTACCTCAACATTGCTATTCCAGACAATGCAAGGGGGCTGCTCTTGATTTATGCACGTTTAAAGAAAGCAGGTCCTTTATCTGTCCTCCATGTGGCTCACTTACAGCACAGAGGGGACTCTCTAGGTGGTATGTTACAGAATTCATGGACAGTCGTGGAGAAAACACAGAATAGAGGGGAGGAAAGAAGTGCAGCCACTGTCACCCTCCAGCCCTGTGCACACACACTCGCAAGGGCACTCTCCGTGGCTGCACTCTCCTTTCTCAGCCCCGGCACACCGGCGTGGTGAGTTCACCCCATGGTGAGAGCTGTGTCCCGGCACCGTCCCGTTTCTGCCTGCCCTGCGCTCGCCCGCGGAGCCCCTCCGCGTCCCGCCCGGCTGCAGAGGGCACCAGAGCGCCGGGGAGGACCCGGCGAGGGCCCGTCCCTGCAGAGCCGCCAGCTGGACCGGCGCGGGCGAGGGGGTCCCTGCGGCGAACCCCCCTCCTGCCCCGGCACCCCCTGGGAGCCGCGGCACAAGGGAGGGCAGGCGGGGATTTACAGCCTGAGGGACTCTGTTGTCCGGGGGGTGGCTGCAAGCCACAACCAGTAGCAATAAACACATTGGCTCAACCAGCTCGATTTCTTACTCAAGTGTTTTCCCGGACTGGGAGAAAAGGCAGAATTGTGCAATGCTGTCGGGTAGTTGTTTGCTCACTGTTGGTCACCTCAAGGCTCAGGGGATGGCACTAATAGTCCTGCATGTTGCCCATCCCTGAGAGAACCTCAGTGACTGCAGGCAAGGTCACTGCTTTCCACTGAAGTTTTCCCAGTTCTTGGCAACAGAAGGGAGCTGTCTTGGCCATCCAGCACACATCTCCTGGACAACTCAGGTCAGAGCCTTCTCCTGCATTTCCCTGACTACGTTCCTGTTCTTTCCTATCACTATCCCAGGTAATAACCAGAAGGGAGTGCCCAGCTGTGTGGGGATGAGCTAGTCCAGTCTATTTCCTGATGTTCAGGCAGGGTCAACAGTTTCTTCTATCATTTCACACTTGCAAAGCATTTCCCAGGCTACAGATGAAAGAGTTGCAGCACTGGCAGCTCTGCCAGTAACCCACAGATGAAGATATACACCAGCTGTCCTTCTTCCCTTCCTGTCTGTCCTGGGTCCTGCAAGATTTTGAGCAGCACTTGCCCCTAAAGCCAATACAGCCTGGACCTCTCAAAGTTCCTCTAAATAGGAGTCATCAGGAAAAATTACTGCTGATGGAATAATGAACCTTTCCAGAAACCTGGTGAAAGAGCCATGCAAGTTTTATCAGCCCCAGCTTACAAGGAGATCACAAGATCACCTGTGAGATTTGCCCAAAGCTACAGATCTCGCACAACCAGAAGGGAAGCCAGGACTGCATTCCTCTCCTAGTGCCATGCTGTGATGATCCCCAGGGAGTGCATTGCCTCCAGACCCAGCCTGCAGCAGCACCTCACTCTCTTGGCAGAGTTCTCTCTTAAATTCACTTTCTACAATACAGATTCTCTTTAAAACATGTTGGAAGCATGTGCTTTCTCCACACTGCTTCACCTCCTCCACACCTCCCATCAAGGAAACACCCCATATTTTTGTATCTTTGATTGCCTGCACTATTTTTACTTAATTCACTAGGACATCTGTGTTTCCTGGGAAGAAAATGTCTCTTCCAGCAGGGTAGTGATATAGGAGGTTGATGTGAGGCACTGCTCAGCAGCGTTCTCCCTAATTCACACAAGTTAAATAACATTGCTCGTCTGTCCAGAAAAAAAAAAGGCTGTCGTAACATGCTTGCAACTGTCAGTTCATCCTAGAAAACACTACTCTAGGGAAAGCCCCACAATAACTATTCTGCATCTCCTGGTATTTTTATTTCTTGTTGTTGTGGTATCTTTTTAATTTCTCTACATATAATTGCCTCATGTATGTACCTTTGAAGCACCTATTAAAAATAAAGGGTTGAATAACAATACTCTCCGTGCAGCAGATGCCCGTTGGGATGACTTGGCTAAGTGTTCTGCCTCTCCATTATTCACCAGCTTCCACCAGCCTGCTCTCAGCAGGGATGCTGTATGTGGGATTAAAGGAAGCAAGGAAACAAGAACAGAAGTCAGGTTTCCCTGGCAGCACAGTTTCTGTGCCTCTCTGTGTCTTGCTTTATGTGTCTCACAGAATAGCAATAGCCTCTGCAGAAGAGAAAAATAAATTATGCCTTAATTAAGCCCTTTCTTTCTGCTTTTCTTATGTCCCCAGCGAGGGAAGGCTGTGTCAAACTACCTGCATCCATTTAGCAAAAATCCCTGTGTATTTAGAGCCTGAGACCCTTGGCAATACTCTGAAAGGCAGATGAGTCCCTATGCACCTGACACATTGCAGTCCTCGTGGTTATTTTTCCCTTGCTCCAGGTGCAGACAAACCCTATGTGCTTTTCTCAGTTCAGCTGTGCATGCATAACTGCACTTTTAATTCCTCTCTGTATTTCCTGATTGCTTCTCTGGGAGCAAAGCTTCTCTGTTTGGGGATGTCCTCTTGTGCTGACTGCAAGAGCCTGGACGACTGGATTTAAGGAGCAAGCAGAAAAGGGAACAGCCATTCATTTCCACTTTATCTCCAAATGGCCACGCAGCCTAACACAATTGGCTGGGCTGCCTGTGGAACATTTCAGATGTGTCAAGTAATTCTATGAGCAAAGAGCAATTTGGATTTTGTGGTTAACTGTGTGCTCCAAACAAAGCCTTTCTCATGGGTGGGACATTGATGAGAACTTCTCTTTGGTGTCTGATCAGTAATGAGTTCATGCTACAGCTTGACACTTTCATCATAAGGTTATCTTCCCCAGGCAGGTAGGGATTTAATTCTCTCTGATATCTTCTCCTTTCTATGAAATTTGCTTGAAATCAATTAACACTTTATCAGGGAGTCACATGAGCTGCCTTGATGTACCCAGGATTCTCACAAGGACAGGCAGGAGGCCACATGGTACAGAGGTTCCTGCACCCTGCACTGTGTCCTCATGCGCAATCCACCTCTTACCCATAAGCCTCATGCGCTTAGACAGTGGTTTGGCTTGAGAAGTGTCTGTGTAATGACTGATGTCATCAGAAGCCAATCTGGATTAATGCCTCTACACATCACCCTATGAAAAAAAAGCACATCAAGTCTGGCCTGCTAAAACCTTGGTTGAAATGCTTTGACCACATCACAGGAGCAACAATTAACAAGGCAAAATGTCTCCTGCCATAGCCTATTCCCAGCCCTCCATGCGCTGCTGTGCTAAGCAAAGAAGCCTGTTTGTTTTTCTAGCACAAGCTGACCTTCTGTGAAGTCAACATCTAAAACACATTGTCTGAGAAGAGAGGGCTCACAACATTGCATTATGCAATTCTATGAGTGCACCCAGGCATGTGGCAATGCAGGCTGCATCCACTCCTGCTGACTGCCTGTGATTTCACGTATGCTGGAACCGGCGTGTCTTGAACTGTGGATTCTTTGCAGACGGCTGTATCTGCTCAGTACAGAGCTGCAGGCAAAACTGCACCATGACGCCCTGAACAGCTCCCCCATCATGCAGCTCTGGGGCATGGCAGAGCAGGAAGATGTGGGCAGAAACACACCTGCAGCTCCGGTGGTCCAGAGGGATCAAGGCTGATGAGCAGAGCTGGGCAAATTTCTCTAACGACCTTTCTGATGTGAAACTTTCCCAGTTTGAAGGGTACACAGGGCTTGGGATGTAGGGAAAGTACAGAGAGCACTGGCTGGGCTACAATCCCAAGCCTCACAGCATAGGGAACAGCACATGCTATTCTGAAGGCATCTAGGACAGTCAACACTGCTGAAATTCGACAGACATCACTTTGTAACAGAAGTAAGAACTGCAAAGGACCATATGGGTCCTTTCATAGCTTGAACACCTACAAAATTATTAGCAAGTCCAACATCCTGATTATCCTCCATGGAAACACTTGAATGCTTGTAGCCCTGATATTTCAGAGTTCCTGTTTTAAATGTGAATAATTCTGAGTAAATTCTGGTGGTTATGGTTTGAGGGGAGCTTTCTTTGTTTCATGTCTTGGTAGACAGGCAATACAACTAAGCAATGCTGCTGAATTTGGAGAAGTTTGAAAACCTCAGAGATGATGCAGAACTACAGCGTTAACAGGTTAAAACTGGAAAGAGGTTCACAGATGGATGGGAGCTGAACACATTCTGTTTAATCAGCCATGACCACAACCCCAAAGAAGAAACAACATGAAACACTTACAATACTTGATCTAAGCTCTGACTTCATTTAGCTCACTGAATATATGGAGTAACTCCACTAAACCAATGGGATTATTTTTCATTCTGCTCCTTGTAATGGGCAAAATCTGACCTTCTGAAAAGGATCCTGGGAAGCACAGATGTGGATCACCTCTACTCTTTTCATCCTTGTAATTTTAAATCCTAAATGCTCTATATACAGTTTAAATAGACAGAGGAAACATGATCATCTCTACTTCAGGGAGGAGGCAGGCAGATTAGATGCTCTGCCTGCAGCTATGCTTTCTGAAAGAGCCAGGAACTGAAGCAGACTGGTCCAGTCTCAGTATCTCGACCACAGGGCCATCATTCCCTTCTGAAATCCTGATTATACTGACTGAAAGCTGAAGTAATGGAAAGACGTACTCCCAATAATCCCCAAGCTACAGTTACGGCCTTTCCTTTCACTGCCTAAATAAAGCTTTCCCTTAGTTCTTCACACATAAAAACATATTCTGACATGAAGAGGAGACAGATTTACCAGGATGAATCTGTTGGTTTTGAAAGCCTTTCTCAATTTTTATTTAACAGGACTTTCCCATGGGAAAGAAACATAACACGCTGCTTTGTGCCAACATCTCCCTTCCCTTTAACTGTGATTTTATTCATAGGGAAAAGGGGGATTAAATTGAGCAAAGAACAAACAGAAAACTGCATCAAATGGTGGAAACATGAGCACCTGCAATGTGAGAGACACCACGCTAGTGCACTGACCCACCACGCTGCTCTATTTGATTCCTCGTACGCTGCCACCTTCCCCTCATGGCTTAGTGCTTTAGGTTACTCCAGTGTATTGGTAAATCTTATAGGAGGAGGGCTGCTGCAAATATGTCACATTAGTGTAATGCAAGTGACCAGAAACCATGAGAGCTGGCAACTCAGAATCTCCTGTGTTGTGCTTGGAAATGTGTTGGCTATAAAAAGAGCGGAGAATAAAAACAAGGAAGGAAGCAGGAGAGGCATGCAGATGGCTGTTGTAGGACTGGTGTCACTCTACTTCAGCCAGAAACAAATTCCTCCCTGTGTTTTTAGATAGCTTTGCAAAGAGGATGTGCTGGTATTACTTCCTGACACTGGGTGGTTGTTATCGGTGCGTGTGTCGAGAGACAGCATTCCAGAGATCCAGAGGTCTGTGTAAACTGGTTGTCATCCCCAAGCACAGACAGATCCAACTTTCCAACTGCCTCTTCATAATATCAAGCTAAGACTAAAAGTTCTCTCTCCAGATGAGTGTCCAAGTTCCCATAGGACACACCACATGGGAGACAAGGAAAAGGTTTGTTTTCTTAAGGCAATTCCTTTCTATGTTATTTCTTTTTTTACAGGTGTTTGCTTTGAGAGAGATTATTCTCTCCCCTGCCAGTATGCTCAGAAAACAGAGTGGCACCAATTTCAGGACCTGTACTTTGAATTCCTGACTTCTCAGTCAGAGGCTGTGAATCATCTTCTTCTAGTGATAAGCAGGTCATTCAGCCTTGTGGCTTCTGCTCACAACCTGACCATGAGCTAACTGAAGTCAAGGGAGTTTCTCCCCTGATTCTGAACTGGACCTACACAGCTATTCACAGTTTGAAAGATCAGTGCCCTGTGGAAGTACAAAGTCTTCTCTGTTAGCTTTTTCAACTCTTTTCTTCTAATGAAAGTTTGGGTTGCACAGAGATCATTTCAGTGGCAAAAGCTGGGTTTCTTCTCCCTTTCTTCCATGAGCACAGTGAGACAATCCACGGTGAGAAAATGTACTACAAGAAGCTCTGATTTTGCAAAATACTGATGCCTGTGCTGGGTTGTGCTGCCTTCCAAGGCAGTGCCTAGGCAAAGCCCAAACAGTAGCAAATCAAATCGGATATTGACTTCAATGTAAATGTTTCTGTCATATTGACTGCTGGAGTACTTAAGTATGGACTTAAAATTAAGTCTATGCTTATGCAACGTCCTGAGTAAAACCACTTTACTGCACTGAGACCTCTGTCCTTACTGTGATCAAGGGCTCAGGTCTTGTCAGGCAATTCTGCCCATCAGAAAACAATGGGGACTTTTACACTGTGAACTGCAGGAGCAGGCAGGAGCCAGGGCAAGCTGACAGCTGCTCAGCTGCCTCAGTTCTTCAGTTTTGCAGTGAGAGCAGAAGTAAAGAAACATGTGAGCTGCTGGATCAGAAAAAACTAAGCTCAAATGTGAGGGAAAGTGGTAAAGGTTTACTTTGTCCTTTCCTGTACATTTGTCTGCCATAAATGCAAAGGGCTTCCTATTTGGTGCTGTGGGTGAGAGCCAGAATTTTCAGCCTTTGGCTCAGCTCCTGCCAGCATTCATGTTCTGCTTATCTTGCTTCCGGTGCAACCCATTTCCAGAGATGGTGTTATTGAGAAAGTCAGTGATTGTGATGGAAACTAAGGAAGAAGAGTTAGAAAACCAAGAGACTGAAGTCTAATGCTGACAAGAACTGGCCATGACCATTATCAGCAGGATTAGATGTGCCTTTGTGCAGAACTGGGGCAGCTGAGCCCTACCAGCCTAGCAGCTCCTGACAGAAATAGGGTAGTGAGCCAGGCTGCACTTTCCAGCACTTTCTGTCTAAGGAGATTTTCTAAAATCAGAGCAATGCCACCCACCCCAGGTACCTGGAGGAGCCCCAGCAGCAGGCTATGCTCTGGGAAGCAGGAGGAAGAGCAGGACTACAGCACTGGGTTTGCAGGGGGACTGCAGGGTGTCCATACAGCTCAGGAATAAAAGCTTGACCACTGCAAAATGAGAATCAGTTCAGAGCTGGATTCCTAAATCACCTTGTTACGTATGTGCCCTGATTCAGCAAGTCACAGAGCTGTATCTCCAAGCCTGACGTTAGCACAACAGCTTGCGTTTAAAAATCCTGGCTGAGTCAGGGCCAGCATCAGGAGCTACAAGGTAACACTGTGCAGCTCAGTTTTACAGCCCAGGGCTTCAGATTGTTTAGACCTTACCTATCCTGCCTCCCCAGAATGTTCCAGAGCACTGAAGCAGGACCATGAAGTGCTGAAAATGATCAACCATAAATACAACTAACAGTGTCTGCTAGTGCCTGTTGCAGGCAAAGGTTAGTAAAAGTGTCAGCACAAGCAGCTCAAAAGCTTTTTGACACCAAAGGGATCAGAACTCAGCCTTCTGTGTGTGTGGTTTTACATTGCCTCTATTTGCCTGAAATGGTCGATTCTTCAAGACTTCATTCTGACTATTATGACTGCATGTTTAAGAATACCATACATTATAACCACAGGACCAAAATGGAGAGCATTTGTACCATGGTATGGTTTCAAAATAAGGAACTTAAGTCAAATGTTAATGTAAAAATAATGCCCATTGGATTTTGTAAAGACTTTTACTGTGTTGGGGTGGACTTGCAGAGTATGTGGTTCACTATTTTCTGTAGCATCATCAGGAAAACATTGATTTGCATGTACATTTGGGCTTGGTGGGTAGTTTGGGCAGTGACTAGCTGCTGTGTGAGAAGTTAAGTACATGCATGAAACCCTGGCTCTTTACAGTGACCGAGACAAATGTTTGCATTTGAAGGAAGTTTTGTACAGTCTTGCACAGAAAGTTTAGTTTATCTTGTTACTTCTTGCACTCATGCTGGTTATTAGCTGGTTAATTCACAGATGCACTAAATAGCTTAAGTATGGTATGAATACTATGATCCACAGTCTGAGCTGTATGCAGAGTTCCAGCAGGGATTTGGATAGCACATGCACTTAAAGGTGATTTTCAAAAGAAAAGAAAAACAGTTAGAAATATTTGTTTGCTGGGAACTCAGGTGTACAGAAACAGCCTAGGGTATTTTAAGGACATCTATTCTTACTTCTCTTTCACCTGACAAACTCCTGTTTGACCAACATTCACTATTTATAAACATACCATCAAGTGAAGACTCCTGGTATGAAGGTTTAGTGACTGCCCACACCCTGGTGCAAAGGGAGTATCACTGTCTGAAAATGAACGGTCCCTTATTGGCATCTCTTGTGCTACCACAACCAAGGCAACAAAAACTTCGGAACTTGCAAGGGCTCACAAACCAAGACACAATCCTCCTTTATGTCAAGAATTTGGCCTACAAGTTGTCAAAGAATAAAAAGGGTGGTACTTTTCTTTGTCTACTTACGAGCCACAGAATCTTCCTGCTGCTTTTGTTTTCATTTCAATCTGACCTGCCCTCTCCCCCTAGGCTTTGTTTCAAATAAAATGCAGTGGTCCAGTGGATGCTCTGCCACAGTTTCTCTGTGCCCTTCAATGCTGTCCTCTGAAACTTGAATCTCAATCCACTGGCTACCTTGAGACCTGACCAAGTTTTCTACAGCATGGTACACAGAACCCTCGCTCCCCAGGGACTGCACTGAGTTGAGCACACAGCTTGTTTTGCAGCTCTGTGTCTCTGCTGCATTCTGCAACACAGAATGAAAGGAAAGGGTTAAGGTTTTTAGCTAGTTCTGAAAAATAGTGTGTCACTGGGAGACAGAACTAAAATGAGAATAAATCCAGACTGCACTTCTTTAGGATACACACTATTTTCTATAGATCTTCCCTTCAAAATCCCACTCTATTTTTGACATACAACTATTATACTGTTTTATAGAATCTAATTAATACTTAAGTAATGTCATGAAATCTGCTAGACCAGAAACTAAGATTCTTCTTTTCAATATGTTTTTCTACCAAACAACTCAGCACTACAGAACTCATTGTGAACAAAGGAAAAATGCCAGACCCTAATCAGCATGCAGCAGGGATGGGTCACGAGCACATTTATCTTTCTTCTCACAAGCCTCCCCTGGATAAAGGAAATGCCCTAATACTCAAGGCATCTTGGACACCAGATGGCTGATTATTAGACATTTTATGAAGAGGAAGGAAGTAAAGAGAAACAGCCTGAATTTTCATGGTACTGTAGGGACAGAGGAAAGGAAGGCGGAATGAGGACCTAATCCAAAACTTACTGACTGGGAAGACACCGATTTCAAAGGACTTAGAATCAGAAGGAACAAAAGATCTGTGTTTGCTTTTCTTCCTACAGATTAATTCTCAAGTCATCAAGAGCTAGAATGATTGATAGGTGAATAAAGCATCCTTTCTACTATCATCACTGCAGTGAACTACAGCTGAGCTGATTTTTTGCAGGGGACAGGTTTGAGTTTTTAAATATTCACAATAATGTTGCAAGTTTCCTTTAGACTACCTGCAGGCTTTCCACTGACCTGGTCTCAGTAGAGCAGGAGCAAGCTGTGACTCCCAGGCAGTTACTTGCAGAATTCCACCTCCTGTGAAGGAACTCAACAGGCAATGCCAATCAGATGCATTTGGGTTGATGCTGCACTAATGCAATGGAGGGACACAGCCACATCAGATGAGCGAATGAATCTTGGGAAGAATGCGAATGTTGGATCTAGTGGTCTTCGTGGCCCTGCTCCTCCCATGGAAAGGGATGTGGATTATCCAGCAGGCCCTGCTGAGCCCAGAACAGCCTTCTTGCTAAGTATGTGATGAGAGACATCACAAATTGCTTGAGAAATGTATGTGGTCAGCCCACTTCTGAGGCATTGCATATAAATAAGTGGAAGAAGGGCTGCAGAACTGGAAACAAGGCCTCCCACAGAACAACATGAGAACTGGCGCTAAAATTTCTTTCCACACAGAAGAGGCTGCATCAGAAGTTCAGGTCTTTTTCCCTGTTGCCAGAAGAACTGGCACTGACTCAGGGGTTTGCTGAGTATGGCACACTGGGCTGTGAGGAGTATTTTCTCATTTTGCGACTCAACATAACTACATTACCAAAACCCCGAGCACAGGACGAGCCCTACACAGGGCGTACACAGCAGTCTGGACTAATGTCCTCTCCACAGGCCTGTCACATCAAAGAAATCCAGGAGCACAGGGTATAATGTGAACAGATGATTAACCTGTCCAACTCCTTTCCCTTTATTTAAAACAACAAGAGCAAGCTTGGGGAATGAAGCTAATAGTCATGTCGAACAGAGCTGGAAAACGTAATGATGGACTGTGAGCCTTGTTCACAGAGATGAAAGAGGGGCTGTTGTGATGCAGCTCAGCAGAGTGCTAATGACAGAGGTAGCGGCAACTCAAACCTTCAGCTGCGTTTCAGTCTCAGGGCTGTAATCTCCTTATGCAATACACTTGACAAAGCTCTCCTGTGGAACATGAGCCTGCTTTTTCCACCACAGTGTATACCCCCTCCCGTGCCAGACTGAGGGCTCCAGGACTTTGTTTACTTACTTATTTATACATTTATTTATTATTTTTACCCTTATAACATTAAACCGAATGAACTGAGTGTCTTACTGCAGATAAACCAAGTACAAGGAAGCTCTGCTTGCAGGGAGGGGTGTGCCTGTCTGAGGGGATGAACAAAACCCCACCTGCTGCAGGGTTTTCAGAGGTAAAACTGCCTAATTATTTTTTATTATCCCCGTGTTGTTTTATTAACCAAATATTTGTCTTTTTGCCTCACACACATCTAATGCCAGTATACAAATTGCACAAGGGGATTATGCCAGCATGAGTCAATCTTGGGTGTGTTTATCCTCAGAGAGACATAAGCCTCTGTTTCTAGAGGTGGGTGTTTCTTATCCCTGTTAGACCTATGAATATCTTTCCCCAACAGAATTTGTCACTTTTCCCTGCTGGCATGTCTGCTGCTAGAACAAGCCTCGCAGCCAGGTGGGCCTCCAAGTGGGGTGGGGGCTATGTCCTCTGAGACTGCCATTATTTAGTATTTACATTAGAGCAGAGCCTAGAGGCCTCTAGCTGAGATTCAGGCATTGCTGTGCAAGCCGAGAGTAAAAGACACTTCCTGCCCCTAACAGTTTATAGTCTAAACAGAGGATACTGGTGACAAATAGCAGACAAAGAGGCAGCATTATTGCGACACAGCTAATGCTAAAGCAAGGCTGCAAACCCCATGAGATTTTTCTAAAAATAAGTAAGTTTTTTGCTTGTTTTATAGACTATTAAAATGTGTTCAAGCTTTCTTAAAGTTAGAAAGTGTTTGGTTGCTGCAGCAGTTGCAATTCTTACTCACGTGACTCCAGGAGGTGAGGTCTTGTAAGATGAATGCATCGCTCCAGTAATCCTCCTTTCAGTCTCAGTTCAAAGGTCCTTTCTGTTCACCTGTCTACAGAAAACACTGAGTGTAGCTACACAGCTAATTTCTTGTGTCCTCCTTCTGTGGAGCAGGAATTGTTTCTCTTACATTGCCCAAGCACAGTGGGTTTTCCCCACCCATGAAAATTATTTTTAAGAACAACCGAGATGTTTAATTTGCACACCTCTCAGCATACAGTCCTGTTTCCTGTATCTATCCCTATCTCACAGGCACATTCTACTGTGGATTTGTTGTTCCATCCCTTAATTTTGACCTTGCCATTTTAACTGGCAGAAGACTCCTATTAAATCCCTGGGTTCTCTAATGACAGGCGATAGAGAAGTTAAAAATATGCAAACAGAAAGGAGTGGGTGTTTTGCCTGTAATTTGTGCATGAACTCAAATGTGCAGCTGAGCAGGAACAACTCTGTGGACCTACACAAAAAGAGCTCTGGAAGGTGCAGGCCAAATGTTAAACTGCTATGAACTGGTCTTGCTCAGCTGCAGGCAATGGAGCCATTTAAACTACAGAAAATGATGAGGATTTTCCCTAGGACCACCATCTCACCATCTTCACTCTCTCTGTATATCTTAAAAAGATTATCCAGCAGCAGGTCTAAAAATAGGACTTAAGTTTCTCAACTTCACAGCAGACAAGCATGCCAGAACTACTGTGTGTTATTGTGCTGCACTGCAATGAGAAGGAAAGGAATACTCTTACTGTCTGTGTAGGAGGAAGCCTTTGAGGGGAGTCATCGGTAATAAAGGCCTCTTTTATCTGAACCACCGAACATTTCAGCTCTTCAAATCCCAGGTTTCTATTATGTGTTAGACACATCAAATAGAGTAATTCAGTCTCATCATCTAAATTCAGTGTTGTGATAGCTAAATGAAATTGGGGCAAGCTAGCTAAAAAGGTAATAGGAGCTTTTCTGAAAAGCAGCATGTGAAATGCATCAGTGCTTTTCTTTCTTTGGGGAAAAAAGAAAACAGGTCTCTGTTTTTCCCCAGTGAGCTTGAAGAGCCTTGATATGGTCTGTAGGGCAGGATTTTGTAGAGATGATTAGCAAGGGCAGGACTTCATTGTGGCAGTCAGCAAGGGAAATTTCGTGTCCCAGAGAACTTGTGTGGGCAGAAGACACGTACCTCAGCATCACATCTGTCCAGTGGTCACCTTGGGTGACGCAGGCTGTAACTCTGTGGGACACCTGAGGTTGCAGCCCTGTGTTAGCGCAGCTCTGGGTCCACCTCAGCATGAGGCAATGGTTCAGTGCTCACCTTTACCCCTTCTTTCAGCTATGCTACCAGAGTCTCAGCCTCTCCCTAGCATGTGAGCAGCTCACCTGCATGGAATCTGCTTCCATAGAAGAGCACTCAAGGATTCCCCACTTCTCCTGTGAACACAACAGCTGCATGAACACAAAGTTCATGTTCGTTCAGCAGCGCTGAGCAGGCCGGGAGCGCACGGCATGTGCAGAGTGTTTAGTCAGCACATTTTTCCATGTGGGCCCACAGGGCAGTCTTGTAGCTGGAACTGGAATGCTGCCCACTTATGGTAGCCAGTTAATGAGGCCGGCACTCCCAATGCCGAGCAAACACTTACAGAGAATGCCAAGTATCCTGTGATGCACAGCCCACAATTTTCCTAGTCTGCTTTCTTATGCAATACACTTGGTTTCTTGTCTGTTAGCAAATGGATGTTCTCAGCTGGGTATATAGAGAATGTCTACAAGAATAATATTCCTGTTATCACTATTTCTTGGTTCCATGGCCACCTGTACTTGAGGAATTCAGACTGTCAGAGTTCTACAAACTAAAATTTCCAGTGCTAAACTTCCAGTGCTGCTAAAAGGAGAGGAGATTGGTAAAAGTCTTTTTCACAAGGTCAGAAATATGGAGGTAATAAGCAAAGTAAGTTACTTTCCCCAAACCACAGGACTCATCAGATGGCAAACTAATTAAACCCTAATCCAGCAAAGCCCTTAGTGCGTATGACATTTATAGCATGTGAATAATGACAATGAAATCAAATACTTAACCTGACCCACATTCTTGAGAAAATTACTAAACAGCATATGCCACACTACTTGATGCAAACACACACCAACTAATGTGGATACCAGTAACCATCTGACCATGAGAAAAACAGCTCAGTGTCAGACAATCTGCCCTGCTCCACTGCCTCATGTCCTATATTCAGTTTCCCTTTCCCCCCTTTTTTTTTTCTTTAAATATAAAAATCTCTTTTGTATTACCACATGCAGCTCAGGTGTCATTTAGCTTTTAAAACCTGGTGTCAATCTAGTCTAAACTAAGGAGGCTATCTTCGTCCGTCAACAAAACGCAACAAAATGGCCTTTCTGGATCGCTCGCATCAGATGAACAGTCCTAATTCTTCTAATAACTGTGAGCTGTGTGGTTCCTGCCTCAACACCTCAGTTCTGCGAGTCCATCAGACAGGATACATGAGCAATGCACCTGTAAAGCAGTTATCTGCACCCTTTTTCTCGTGCTTCCACTGTGAAAGCTGAAATCACAGTGGTTCACAAGGCCCTAATAGAGTCCCCTCCAACTCATATGAATGAGTCCAGATGACTATTGCACTCAAGTGTTTATATTCGCTAAAAGTTGTTTATAATAATGCCCACTTCATGTACTAGACCTGCACTTATTCTTTACCAAGCAAACGTTTATGTCAAACAAAACGTGTACCTGATTGATTTATTCAGTTGGGAAAGGCTATTTTAGGAAAACTCTCTATGGCCTTAGTAGGTGACTTGTTTCTAGCTGGCACTGGGTTTGTGTAATGGGGTCACCAGTGTCTGTGAACTCGGTAACAGCTCGTGCCACACCACAGGCTGCAGCTCCACTGCCTGCACCAGACCACCCCACCCAGGAAGGCACAAGGGGCATCTGTGGACACACAACGCCATTTTGATGCTGTTTTTAACCTCTGGACCTCCAAATCCTCTCAGCGTTTAGTGCCTGCAGGCTCACCTTGTGCTCCAGCGCCAAGAGGCGCGAGGAGCCTGGCTGGACGCATCGCCCACAGCGAGGGGCTGCACCCTCCGGCAACGTCCGCACACCCCTGAGGGGACAGGCCAGGCCCAGAGCTGCCCCGACCCTTCTTCCTTCAGCGGAACAGCGGCGAGGCTCCTCCAGGGCTAGCTGCAAGTGCCGACATACCTGCCGGAAGGCTGAGATGGGCGGAGAGAGGCGCTGAGGCGGCAGCAGAGACGCTGAGGCGGGCTTTCGAGGCGGGCGTTTAAGGCGGGCGCTGAGGGAGAAGGAGGGGGACGCTGAGGCGGGCTCCGATGGGCTGAGGCGGGCGCTGAGGCGGGCGCTGAGGCGGGCTCTGACGGGCTGAGGCGGGCAGAGGGAGGCCCTGCGGTGCTGAGGCGGGCTCTGAGGCCGGGTGGGCGGAGCAGCCGCCGCCCGCGCGGGCCGCCCGCGGCCGCGGTGCCTCGCCGTCGCGCATGTTAATGCTCGGTAATTGCCCGGAGAGGCGAGGCGGGGCGGAGCCATCCGCCGGCTGCCCGCCCTCCCTCGCTCCCTCCCCGCTGCTCTCCCCCCGCGCCGCCGCCACCTCTCCTCCCCGGCCTCCCTGATGTCGAGGAATGGATAGAGCGGCTGCCCTGCGAGCCGCCGGCATGCTGGAGAGGAAGGAGCGGAGCGGTGGCGAGGCGGCGGCCGGCGGCGGCGCGGGGCCCCGGGCGGGCGCGGCAGCGCGGGGCTTGCCGGCCGTGCGGAGCACGCTGCAGCAGTGCGGGCTGCTGCAGGACCTCATCGACATCTCGCTGTCCAACCTGCGCGGGCTCCGCACCAAGTGCGCCGCGTCCAACGACCTCACCCAGCAGGAGATCCGCACCCTGGAGGTACGGGGCTCGGCAGCCGCGGACGGGAGACCCGCCACCGCCCCTGGGGAGCCCGTCCCTCACCGGGGCCGCCCGCCCTCACGGTTGTCACGGCCGTGAGGCAGCCCCCGCCTCCCGTTTCTCCCCGGGGAGAGGGGGGCGTGGAGGGGAAGGAGGGAGCGACCCCAGCCCCGCTGCAGCCCTGTCAGTAGCGGGTCGTTCCCCGGCCCGGCTGTGGGGCCAGGCTGGTGTGGCGGAGCCCCTCGCCGGCTCCCCGCAGTTAGAACCGCGTCCCGCGGGGCTGGTGCTGAAGGGGAGGCGAGGGCGGGTGGGAGGAGGAGGATGAGGACAGGTGCGGGGCTGCGCTGGCCATCCCTGCGGCCGCGACCCGGGCTGGCACGGGCTGTCAGAGGGGTCACGGTTGGTGCCTGTGGCCGTTCTCCGCGGCCATGGGGCCTGTGGCTGTGCTGGGGTGTCTCTGTGAAGGTAGATGCGGTGAGGTGGGGACCAGAGGTGACCTGAGCTCCGGAGCAGAGGCGGGTCCCCACGTCGCCTATCCTGGGAGGCTGGATGCAGTCACGCTTTGCCTCAGGTCTCTGGTGTTCGCTTCTGATGGTTCCCACCCTCTACTCCAAGCCTGTCTCTCTATCCCTGGCTCGGTTTCACTGATCTAATCTGATCCTCCTTTTCACTCTGTTGGTGCGGCTGACAAACGGCATCACGATCTGGGCTGGAGAGATGTTTGCTGTTTAGAAAGATTACATGAAACTCTTCAAACGTCAAACATGCGCTGCTGTGATGCTTTCAGAGAAGTGCTGTCTGTACACGAGTCTGTACACGAGTCTGAACGAGCATTTGAAACAGAATGTAGATTTCTTTTTTTGTGTAGTTTGACCTTTAGACACTTAAATAACATTTCATTTTACCTATGTGCAGGTAGTGTTGCTCTAAGCAGAGTAAATGACACCCCCCCTTGGACAGAAGCTTCCTGTGAAGCCAAATGGTCCTTTTCTCTAGCCTGACACTGGAGGCTGTGGAGCTAGAGCATCTGGCCTTTAGGGAGCAGGATCAGTACAACAATGTAACCGTAACAAACATATATACTGCGAAGTTCATCACATGAGGATGAAGGTTGGGGGAAAAATCATGAAACAATAGGTGGTAGGTGGCTTCTGGCACAACCTCTTGGAAATATATTGTTCGTCCTTTTTTCTTCCTCTGCCTTTCTTGTGGCTTTTTTGTTTGGTTGGTTTGTTTTGTGGGGTGTTTTGTTTTTTCAAATTTGTAGCGCTCTTTTTCCTCCTGCCACCTCCAAATCATGTTCAAAAGGCTATTCTTTATAAAACAATATTTGTGTAGGCTTTTGGCAACCCTAACTGACGGCCTTTTTAATGCTCAAACAATGTTAATCAGCATCATTTCGGGAAATGATCATCAGTATTTTGCTGGGGACCTGTTCTGAAAGGAAACCTTTATTCACAAAGGGTAAAGGCCGCTGTCTTCTTCAGATTCTTCTGAAAGCAACAAAAGGTGTTTCTAGTGGCAGTTGTCAAGTGTGTGCGTACATTCCTCTTCAGCATTTATCTGTTTAAACAAATGGGCTCCATGATCATCATTGTATGATGCTCATGCAATTTACTATCAGAAAAAATCTTACCTGAAAGAATTCTTTTTAATGCACAGTCCAGTATGTGATTTCTCTAGGAATTCAACCAAGTACTGAGTCTCTGCCAACACGTGAAGCTGTGGGTATGGATATGGGTCTGCGGCCTTTGCTCTGTTAGTTGCCTGTACCAGAACATATGTTGTCAAGTGCAGCCTGACTCTTGTGCTTAACTCTCTGTGCCAGTCTGCAGTGGGTCTGTCCACAGGGGCAGAGCGAAGAACCAGGCTGGAGACGGGTCTATCGTTTCTCTTGGTGCACCAGAGGGTGGTGGGCTGCAGTGTGGTTTCAGTACACAGTACAGACACCTGTGGCGCTACAGAGTGTAATTACTGTGCCCTAGTTAATGTGGTCAGGGGCATTTGCATGGGCAGATGGGTGCTCCAGTCTCACAGAGAGCCAGTGTTACTGATGGGTTGACTGTGGCACAGCTCTGTGCAGACTGTAGGTAACTCCTCATGGCTCAGTTCATCCAGAAGCTGGAGGCCTGGAGATGTCCAAAGCCTGCTATGGTTTTCCCTGAGTGGCCACGATGAGTCGCTGAGGAGTCCAGTGGATCCTGAAGAATGGCTACTAGTGGTTGCTGGGCCTCATCTGTACTTTGGATTTGAATCTAGGCATCTTCTGTTCTTGAGCAGAAATTTTTAATGGGTAAAGAATGATGAAAATTTAGTTGCATCAATATAACTGGGAAACTGTGTAGCGAAGCCTCAAGGAAATGATAAAGCATGAGAGAGATAAAAGCAGAAAACTGGAAGCAGGAAGTACTAGTTTGGGAAGGGAGGGGACTTTGGAAGTTGAAGAAGTAGCTCCTGAGGCCAAATGTGAGGCTGGATGTGTGTGATTTGAAGACAGCCCTGTGTACTAAGTCAAAAATAAGTTTATTGATTTCAGTCTCTATTGGAAGGGACATAAAGGCAGGGAAGCTTTCATAATACAATCCATATCTAGCTCATACACCTCTAAAAGTTCTGTAATGTCTAGTTTTGGTGTCAAACTCGTGAACTTAACAGGTGAAGGGGTATTTCCTTGACCACAATCTTCTCTATTAGTGAACCCATGCACAGGAGTGAATGCTTTTGGGTGGATGTGGCTGTCTCAGCTGTATGCCAGCTCAGGTCAGACAGCACTGTGTGCTTATTGCCATTTCTAATCCCACAGTTAGCATAGCTTGAAGTGAAGTTCTGAAAGTAGTTGTAATGTGAATGGAATTGATAGCCTAAACCACCAGTGCCATTCATCTAAGTGCTTGTGATATTTCAGTTTTTACACCAGACATACTAGTTTGGTCCTTTTGGCACCACTTCCCTCTGTGCCTGTTCACAGTTTAGAGAGCTGTCATGTACACCACATGATTCATAATGTGTGCATGTTTCAAAGTCAAGCACATCAACCTAACTAAAGGTATCTGAGTGCATGCTTATGTCCCTCCCAATTTACTCAAATGCTTTAAGTCCTTCCTCATTCCTCTTGTGTATAAGCTCTTCTCAAAATAAAGCACATGGTAGATAAGGATTTCAAACTGGGACCTTGACAGGTAAAGATAAGTGCTTGTGATACCTCAAATGAGTGCAGGGAGGACTTTCTGTAATACAGGAAGAAAGGGCTATGGGAATTGCTTGCAAATGATGTGTTGAGTGTACATGTGTTACATGAGCTGACTGTTTCACTTGTAGGAAGGCCATTTCTTAGAAGGGCAGGGAGTTTCCCTGTAGTGGAAAGTAGACTGTGTTAGTTTGGTTATTAGCAGACAGGTTCTCCAATGCCACAAGGTCCTGCGTATCTTAAAAAGTTTTATATGTTCTGCCAAGTAAATGCCTGAGTGGTTTTGCCCAACATTTTGGTACAGGGTTTGCTTTCAGTTCTGTCCCAGCAGGTTTACTCACTTCTCAAGTTGACTACAGAACTGAAATGGAAAATAATGGTTAATTTTAACCCATACATACAAGAGAAAAATGTCTTGCTACACAGTGAGCGTCCAGTGTTGCTCCAAGCATCCTCAGAAAGAAACAACTCAGTCTTTACTCTGTCCCTACGTTAATGCCTTGCATGACTCTTACATTGGTAAGGGTGGAGTGGTGGCGCACATTGCTAAGATCTGCCTGCTCTATAAGAAAACCTGTTCTCATTGCTCTTTGGCTGGACTATATCCATGATAGAGACACTCTTGGCCCGTATGCAAAGATCCCTTTGACCTCTTCCTCAGGAATGTCTTCTGGTCAGCACCTCCAGAAAATATCACACCAGATCAGAAAGCTGAACTCCAGCTGTGCTTTGTCACAAATAAGTAAGTTACTACTCCACCAATCAGTCTTTCATATCGGCTGATTGATAACTGTGGGTTCAATATGTTTGAACTTGCTCTGGCATTATCTCGATTCATTTGGCAGGTTGGCTAGAAAAGGCTTATCTCTTACCAAGTAGTCTCTAAACAGAAACAAATGCTCAGAAAATGGGGGGAGGCAAGAGAGGAGCGGAAGAGGAATTGTAATCATCCAAACTTGCAGACTGGAAGTTGGGCATGTGTTACGCCTAAGGAAAGGAAGACTGTGTGTTTGTAAATTGGAAGTAGTGGGAGTAGTGAATTTTTCAGGCCAAACTGCAACCTGTGGCCACATGTTTATGAGTCCTGTTCAGCGGAAAAGACTTCCTTTTCAAGCAGACCTTACGTAAGAGAAGAAGAGAGTCTCTTACTTCATCTTACTTTTTGCATATATGCAACATATTTGGTTTTCTTAAAGGTATCCTCTTTTTATTTATTTTTGTTTTAGGACTTTTTTCTTAGGCTTGTGCTTGTTTGTATAAGATTGGGTTCAGCAGAGATTCTGTTTGAGGGAGAACCATCTATTGTCATCAAGTCTGTAGACATCACCTTTTCTTTGTGATAGTGTATCTCTGTATATGATCAGAATTTGCATGTCATAAAGGAATTTATCTCATCTCCTACCATTGATTTTTGTATTAATGTTGACACAAAAAGTCAGCAGCAGTGTTGTAACTTACCTGGAGGCTCCGGACAAGCTCTGATGAGTAGGTTGTCATCAAGATGAAGATATGACAAGGGACTCTCTTCACTTTTCTGTCAAGGTCTCCATGTACTTTTTGCCTTGGGTTGGATTCTAAGATGCACTGATTGGGAAGCAAGAAGGAAAGCATTTGAGTAAGGCTTTGTTCTGCCTTTGTCTTTCTAAGGCTGCTTGTGTGCTCACTGTGTTATGTTAAAATAGAATTACTCCTGCTCATCTTCATGTTAGAGTCAGCTCAGAGACCCTTTTTAGCAACTGAACTCCAATAAAGAGGTTTGGCAGAGCCTGGAGTTGAGACCTCTCTACGTATGTGCCTACACACACTGACAGGAACCCTGGTCTTTTATGCCAGGCAAACCTCAGGCTCCACGTACCATTTCTGGTGTTTATTGCGTGGTCAGAATTGATCTAATCAGTGAAGTTGTCTGACTTGAACCTCAGCTCTATCTTGCTAAACTCATGCTTGCACAGATACCACCTGATCGGAGTCTACTACTCGAGCTCTTCACTGCACCTTACACCAGGAAAGCCCCGGTTAGTGTTACAGCTGCACACTAGTGACACATTTACAGCTCTGAGTCAGCATGGTGGCACACAGATGTATCACCTGGTTCTGCTCATAAATAGGAACACTTAACAAAAGAAATCATGTGACACACCAAATTGTTTAGGGAGTAGTTATGCTTAAAATGATATTTCCAGCATAGAGCATATAATCTTTGTGATGCTTGAGGGAAAGCCCTCACCTTTCCTTTAAGGCTAAGACTTCTTATCCTTGTTTTCAGCCCATAGGAAATACTTTTCTCAAAGGAAAATATAATGAAAGCAGATCTGACTATCTCTCACTGTTTTGCAGGTTGAGAATGTATTGGCTAGATTACTGCTGTGGTGAAAGGCACAGAATGAAATATAGATGACACCACCCAGAGATACTGACTCAGACATCTCTTGGAGACTTCCCTCCCTCCTCATTTCTTGCTCCCATGGAGTAATCCCACACAGTCGATGCTACCAGCAGCACAGTGTTGCCACAGCTAGCAAATGGGGGGAACAGAGACTCTTTGAATCTGGGAACACACATCTTCCAAAAGAAGTGTATAGTTCTTCCAAGACATAACTTGTGAGCAATTGTGCAGAGAAGTGTCCTGGGCACTCCTGCTTCTTGGTAGGAGTCTGAACCTAGTCAAAAACTAGCTCAACATGCTTAAGAAACAGCTTGGCAGTCTGGCTTGGCTTTGACTGCAGCTATTCCTTTCTGGCATAGCCCCCAGAATCTAGGACAAGATCAGTCCCAAGTTAAACTAGAGAAATTCTGTATTACTGCTACAGTGCGAGGACAACTGTACCAAAGTATATACCAAAGTATAGCGGTGGTCAGATACTGTCTTTTTCCTCAAGCCAGAGTAGCATAGAGCAGTGCTATCGACAAATCCCGGAGGCATGTCCCAGCCCAGTTGTACTCCTGCTGTACTCGCTCCAAGGAACATGAAGTAATCACTGGTGGTGCTGTAGTGCTCACTGAAACCTGTGCTAGTTGACAGTCAGTGGTTCTGTGGCTGAGCTCACTGTCTGTGTTCTGAACCTGGTTTTGCATGAGCTGTTTAGCTGGAGAGTTCCTGAGGTGAAAACTCAAACCTTAGCTTAGGCCCTAATCTCTCTGGGCATGTGAATATCACAGCCCAGTCTGACAGTAGAGTCTTTTGTTCCTCTTTCTCCAAGTGCAGCACATGTATCTTAAGTCTGAGCTGTTGGGGATGTAGGCAGATGGAAGGTGCAAATCGCATTGGACTTATGCACCTCAGCTCCAGACTGTTCAACCAGCAACACAATCTGTATGATGCATAGTGATGCTTTAAATTGCTGATGAAATCAAGGTGGTTATGAAGGTGCACAGGAGGTGAGGAGCTGGTTAGTGGCTTTGCTTCCAAAGCACATGATAGCAGGGAGACATTAGTGTGGAAAAGACTAAAACAGAACTCAAAGCCTGAACATTTACTTGCTTTGGTTCTATTTAAGCCTTTTCAGGTGTTACTCAGGATATTGTTCAAAATGCCTAAAATTACTTGCTTCTTACAAAGTAAAGCCACAATAGCAGGTAAAAGCAGCAGCTTTGCAACACAGCTCTCCCCACCTAAATATGGGCTGTGAATTTTGTAGCTTGACTGGCAATACTTATGGCCAGGCAAACGTGATGTGGGGAAGGGGTGTCACAGATGATGCCTGCAGAATGTGTACTTAGGTGGCTGTGACTCAAATACACTTTCCATGCTTTAATGAATGAGAGGAAAAAAAGAGACAGCTTCCTGTCATGGGGGTTTTTAGCAGTGATTTTCCTAAAAGGAGAAAACAAGGAGTTTCATGGGTTTGTTTTAGCTATCCCTGGGGGGACAGTGGTAAGGGGTAGGGCTGAACCCCTCTGCAGGCTCATGGTATCCTCTGTCTAAGAATAAGATCAGTGACTCCTTGTCATTGCCTTGAATTTTTTTCTGTGGCTGTATCATCATCATCTTCTGGACCATCCCCGCAAAGACAAAGCTGCCCTGGCCCATCACAGTGCATGTCCTACTCTCCAGCATGTCCTACTTTTAAATTTCAGTAAGGAGAATCTATCTTGATGCTCTGTGTTTTAAAGGACTATTTCCAAGTCTGCAGACTTGCCACTGGGGCAAGGCAGTGTTTGCATGTGTCTACAGGGAAACGCTAGCGTGCCTCAAGGCAGGGCAGTGACTGTCCAGGAGGCAGCTGAAGAGTAGTTATTCTTTTAATGTCAGTGTAAATGGAATTTCAAATACCCTCTGCGAAACCTGCCTGGATATTTGCTGGTCTAACTCAGAGAGTTGCAGTGAAGCTGCTTCATGCCCATTAGCCATTCCCTGTCTGCTTTCAGGGTCTGCGGGCAGAATTGGATCCACTGCTGCCACCTGGCTTTTGGTACTTTTAAATTTGGCTTTAAAGCATAGCTGTCTTTTCTCTCAGGAATGTATTCCAAAGTGAACAGAGGCCAGGTCTCTGTCGTTGCCTTTCTGCCTAGAGAGAAAATCTAATTTGTACTGTGTGCACTTTGGAGAAGCAGAGAGGAATCACAGTACACTTAATCAGTAGCGTAAGAAATCATGCTTTGATCAGGGGCTATGGACTGCCTCTCATGATTATTAGTTATCCTAAATGGAAGACCTCTAATAGCAGAAGCTGCCTGATCCACTTTAGAGCAGTCATTAACATGACACTGAGGAATCTTGCTGGGTTGCAGCAGATCCAGGCTGTGATCCCACACTGCCAAGACAGGTAATTGAGCACAGTGCTCAAAATGCAGCAGGAGCCTCTAGGTCCCTGAAAACCTTCAGAAGCCTTCTGCGAGTGGGTTTAACAGGGCAGACAAGCACTTTCCTGCCCAGTTCTGCTCTCCTGATGGGCTTCTAAAACATGGTTTGTTGATTTCTCAAAGAACTTTCACTTCTGTTTGAAGCAATCTAAATTTAGAAAGGAAGTCTTAAGCTTCTCACTGCTGCTGTGTGTGGGCTATTGTTAAGGCTCGGAGATTCCAGTGTGAGGTTTTATTTTTAGTTATTAATGATGCTGAATAAAGTGGAAAGAAGTAAAAATTATTCTGGTTTACAGAGTGTGAACTTCAGCTAAGCATTACTGCTAAAACATACTGCGTAGAGGAGGTAAATGGGCCTGTCAATACAGTACTGGAAGCTGTGTGTCAGTGCCTCTCAGGCTGCCATAGCAGAACCTTTCTACCTGTTTCCCTGCCCAGCCTTAAAGCATGGAGAATATTCTAGCAAATTTTCTAGTTTTCATCTTCCAGAGCAGTGTTTTCTTCTTTTTACCTTTACAGTAAGCTAGAGGACTATGTTCTGCTTTAGGATACACTTGCATAGCTCCACTGAAATAAGCAGAAGTAGTAAGATTTTGTTATTAAAGCTTCCTGACTTTTTTAGATGTCTCCCTCTTATAAACTGCTCCTCATCTGCCAAGCAAAACATTTCAGTTTATGGGCCTTTTGTCTTGCTGACCAAACCTGAAACTTTCCACAGAGTAAAACATTTCTTATGAAGGCTTCTGACTTTAACTCTCCCACAGTTTCTAGAGACCATTCACATGCCTCAGGCCAGCACCAGCTAGTAGTATCAAACTCTCCTACTGCAGAGCAAAGACAGTACTTTCCCCCCCCCTCCCCATTTTAGTCAATTCTGGAAGCTATGCCCTTTTCTGCCTTGTTTTAAGGAAACAACTGACTAAAATACACAGGTATTGTTATCAGGAGATTGATCTGGCTGGAGAGATTTGCATAGGCTTCAGCCTGCTCCTTTTGGAAAAAGAAAGGTTTCTTCTCCCCCCTTCTTTCTCCTTTGAAGCACAGGGTGTGTGGAAGCACTCTGGAAGAGGAAGGAGGTCGTAGTGTTGAAGTAAGCCAAGGTGAGCACAAGCACCAAAGACTCTTAGCACTTGCTCACACAACTAAGTTGGGAGAAACCCCAGAGTAGCTATCAAAGGGCTTGTCAGCCTCATTTGAGTTAAGCAAGGGTATCATGTGTGTTAAAACTGGTTTGGTCTTGCTTTGTGGGTCAAGTGCAATGTTTCAAGAACCGCTGGCTGACGGCTACAGGCCCCCTGTAGGCACTGTTGTATTGGTGGCATTTCAGATGGCTATAACAAGGCAGAGTTTCTGTGGGACACCTCTCTGTGCACCCTAAATTCCTGGGCCATTTGCAGTCATGGCCAGTGACTTGAGTGGAGTCTGGAAACTGAGGTTTGGCAGGAGGAAGGAGAGCTGCTATTTAAGTCCAGGTCTTCAGCTGCTGCACTGAAGCACTGGCTGGACTTGTGCTGAGACCATATCTGTAGGAAATACAATCCTACTTTAGGGGAAGATGTTTTTTATAATGATGTTGAAGGCGCCATTGTAGCAGTAATTACCCATTTACATCTAACTAAATGGGCCTTATCAGTTATCATCTGCCAATCTGTAACTGGAGGCATAGGTAGCAGCAAGAGATAGCTGAGTATCACTGCTAGGGTGACACTAATATTTAGCTTTTTATTCTTATGGAAACTGAATCTACAACACTATTCTGCTGCCAAGGCATGCTCCAATTCCACTGATGTGTTCTTTCCCTCATTTTTTCTACTGTGTTATTCAAATTGCCTCAGTTGCCAAGAATAACTAGTTTGTGGTCTGAGGCAAAGAGCTTTGAAGTTAATGGACACCTCTAACACTGGCTTTCAAATTGAAGGTGGTGGTGTCTGTCCCTTCACTGAGTGAGAAGAAATGAGTAGCTTGGCAGCAGCAGTGCAGTTGGTGATGCAGCTCTCAGCTGAAGCCCGTGGTAGTGCTAGTGCTCTTTACAGCTCCTCTCTGGGGTCCACTCAAACTGCCTTTACTGTATTCCTTAATGAAGGGGCAGATCCCGTCTATAGCATTTTACCAACAGATTTTTCAGTGTCCTTTTGAACTGTTGTGCCAAGAGGGGTCAGTTGGGAGAGGCTTAACAACTGACGTACCCAGTTTTTTGTGGCAGCACCAGGAGAGAACGCAGAGCTGACAGCTACAGGATATTCCTTCTTAAAGCTATGTACAGAAATCTCTTTGCTGTGGTAGTCAACTTTGATGCAGTGGAGAAACTAGGAGCTATTTGGAATGGGGAGTGAGGAAGACTGAGGAGAGGAAGCATCAACCCCTGCTGGTGTTTGTGACAGCATGCCTGGTCCTCTAGGAATTGGACAGTGAGAGCTGGAAAACATGCTGACCATGCAGAGTTATGGGTGCTTGTGCCCAGAGAGTTCAGGGTTAACACACTGCTGATGTGCAAGTCTTTGGGAAGAGCAGGCTGCTGGGGAGCTCACAGTAGCACCCGTGCTTGTTTCTGTCTACCTTCATTGCGCTTAGCTAGGACTAGCTATATCCTTTTACTAGGCTTAACCTGCATCCTCTTTCCAGTTCTCTTAATGCAAAATGTTTCTGGTTCTTAATCTTTCCTAGGCAGAGCTCCACTATGTACCTTCAGCCCAATGAATCCTTCTTGTGCCTGCAGTGGGTGCCCCATACAGCTCTAGTGTCTCTACCCATTAGTGCCTACCCAGCCACTCAGCCTTTTCCTCTGGCCGAAGCCTTGTGGACAGCCTCCCTGAGGCCCCACAGCCATAGCCTGACTCAGCAATTTTGCACAGTTCTGGCTTGATCTTTCCTGCAGCTGTAAAACCAAGGTGCAGGGGGGAAGGAGAAACACATGAGGAAATGCGTGGTCTGACCCTTGCTTCTCCCTTTCACTCCTCATAGATCTTGTATGTAAATAGGCTGGCTCAGCCTTTTCCATCTTCTTGTATTCCTGACAAGAGGAGCCTGGTGTGAGGTCTCTTCCATCCAGGGATGGCCCCTTTATGCTTCACAGGATAAAGTCTCCACACTCAAACAGTGTTTTGCAGTGTGGGTTAGCAGCATGGTCTGTGTCAGCTTTCCTGACAAAGCCTCGGTGCTGCAGGAACAGCATCAGCAAGCGCTGCAAGTCTCCACATTGCTGGAATGCTTTAGAGTTCTTCTAAATGCTGAGCCTTCAGCCCCTAATGCAAGTAGCTGTGGCTCTGAGATTGATCTGGCCTCAAGTTTTGGGGCAGAGAACATGGTGAAAATCTGGAAGCCATCCTGATGGATAAGGGATTTTGAGTTTATCAGTAAGAAAGGTTCATTTCTCTGAGAAAAAATATTTGAAGAGGTTTTCCTCTAAGAAGCCTGGTACCACCTCTTGCAGCACTTATAGTGCTGGCTACCAAGTCCTGTACTCCTTCATGGCTTCACTGCTACCAACAGTCCTTTCTACCTCCTTTGTAAAAAGACTGCCTGTTCTGTGCCTCCTGCAGTTCCCAACTTGACCTGCTGTCTGCTACTCATCACTAACACATGCAGTAAGCACTTTCTAACCTAGTTGCCTAAGAGATTAGGTACTTACTCTACAGGTACCCAAATGCCACTCCTGAGGACAACCAGGATGCTTGTTGTCACTTCAGATGCCCAAAGGCAGAAAGAAGGAATGACCTCCAGGACAGCCAGCATCAGTCAGGTGGGGATCCCCACAGCTCAGTACTAATAAAGGTACCTTCTGCTAAATTATTCTCTCATGTTCTGATGAGCTTCTGCTTGCCATCTGCCTCTTACACAGTCGTCATATAAGGATCTGTTCTTTCATGGACAATTTAATTAGATCTTCTTTCAGTAGGTTTTAATCAACTATTATGGGGTTGCTGGTAAATTATTTACAGCCGTATCACTTGATGGAACACTTGGTCTGCTAAAGGGATCACATCCGTGACATATCTGTAGCAAAGAGTAGAGCTGGCTTTAACTTAAGACCCTGCTTGTGTTCCTTGGGGTTATCTGAGCCCACTTTCCTTTACAATAGTAGAACCTGAGTGTGACTGTGCTGAAAACAAAGTTGTTGAAGCAGTTCAAAACTAGGGTAAGAGCTGAATTTAGCGCTAGTCTCTGCTGGCTCAGTTCTTTTATAAGTGCCTCTCAAGGTTGAATACCTTAAACAGTGTGGCCTTGACCCTCACTTGAAGCTCTAGCTATATAAACAGAAGTGCTGTTGTGCTGTCTTCAGGCCTGGTCTGATGTAAAGTAAGTGTTTTTTGAATAGGCAAGGTAGTAAAAAACAACACTCAAATAGCAGTGGATAATAAAGTGAGAAAGTGGATATTTTTAGAATACAGGAGTCTTTCTCTGCCTCATTTCACCTGTCACTTAAGTGATGATAATTTTACAGCTATAGGATATCTCATCTCCTTCTGTGCTGTTGGATGCTTGTTTCAGCAACATTACTTGTCCCCAGTTCAGCTCTCACTCTTTGTGAGAGCCCCAGCATGGGAGGACCCCAGCCTGGGTTCACAGCAATGACCATCTGCTATTCCTGCTTACATATAGCCTCCGAAGTGAGGTGCAGTTTGAAGATATATAATTAGGCTTACAGATCTGTCATCTATGGAGACCTCATTCCAGGTATTTGTTATGCTTATTTGGTGTTTACAATAAACATGAGCTTGGGGGTGTTTTTAAAACTTAGTGTGCAGGCTGTGGATGCAGCTCAGGTTCCATTCATCACTGGAAAATTACTAAGCCCTTTTGAAGAAGAGTTTGTCTCTCTTGTTTCTGTCAAATTCCTTTCAATGCAGTATTTGAAAGAATAGTTTTGCAGGTTCTTGGTGGTGTCTTGCTTCACTTGATGGGTTCATAGTGCTGAGATATAGAAATACAGCTCAGCCGAAGCTTTGTGACCTGAACTAGACAGAGGACAGTAATGCTCATTTTGAAGCACAAATCTCAACTGGGTGCTTGAAGAAAGGCTATTTAATGCACTATGAAAGCCATATCTGATGTCAGCCCAATGACTTCACTGTGATTTTATTTCTGCCATACGCATGTTGAGGCAGTAAATCCTGGCTTGGCTTACCCTGTACATCTGATCTATAAAAGTTGATGCAGAAATTGTGCAGACTTTGTAGTTGCACAGCCAAGTACAAAATCTGATGTAGTGATCTCACACAGTATTTAAAACTGGGCTTGAAGGGGAATACAATGATTGTCAGAATCCTGTTTCCAGCTATTCTGTCACTGCAGGACTCCATCCTATAAAAACCTGAATCATTTACACAGGAAGTGCCCTGCCATCAAAAGGAGGATGCTTCGAGACCAAAAGTTGCAACTTGCTACCTGTCCACACCACTGCACAAGGACAAAGAGCTGTTACCAAGATTACAAGACCATGTGACAAGGGCAACTAACTTACATACGGGACCAATGCCACAGTAAATTGACATAACACCTTGACAATGACAGTATACTATCAGACCTGTTTTACCTTTCAAAGCCTGTGTCTTGCTCTTGACCCTCCCCTATTGCCTTCTTCCTAGTTCCTATCTCTGTGTATCAACTTTGCTGCTCCAGCTCATTCAGCCCCTTCATAGCATCCAGAACCAGCTCATATTTGTGTTCCTCCCTTTTGAGCCATATAAGTGGCAAGAAATCTCTTACATGATGCTCTCAGCCATGTCCCCATAACACACAACTCCTGCTACCCATGACCTAAATAATATTCGCTGTTTATATAAAGATTTCCTTTGTTCATACCTGGCTTTAAAATCTGCCACTGAAATGATGACAGGAATGCTCTGAAGTCCAATTCCTCTTCAGGTCCTTCTCTGCATTTTTAAGAGCTTGAACCTTTCCCTGAGGCTGATAATGAGCTATCAGTATAGTTAGAAATCAAGAGTACCATGTAGGAAAGTGACTCTTTCATGACACAAGCCATATATTCTTTCAGTGGATAAGTGCAGCTGTTTGAATTTAGGAAGTGATGTTCAGGGAGGTCCCATAAGGGACCAAGGGACAATTTAGCAAGCCATTGTATCTTGTTGGAGATCATCATTTGTCATAAGCCTTTTGTGAAGGAAAAGACTAATTTACACTCTTATTGTGTAGATACACTGGATGCATCAGCATGTTTTGAAGGGCTCCTCAGAATGAACAATTGGGGTGAGAATGTGTGTACTCTACAATTCCCCCCTGCAATAAGAAGGAGGACTGGTTACACTTGTGCTCTTTTATCCTTCCTCATTCTCCAGAATGACCAACAAGGATGTAAGTTTTGGTGTTTATAAGTGAAAGCTGAGCACACCATAGTCTCAGCTGAAGGGAACTGAAAGCAGCCAGCCTGTTTGTGAGAGCATTTCAGTTAGCAACAGGCTTTTTAACCTCTCTTGGCAAGTAGTTGGGCAGGTGCCTTTCAGGGAATGGCTGGTACTCATGTTATTTAGTATTTGAGGGACAAGACAATGTGGAAGTTGGGATAAAAGGGGACTTAACTACACTTGTATTGCGCTGTAATTCTAACATTGGAATGGCTGTTAGAGATGGCACAGTTATGAGACAAATGGAGCCTTAGCATTGCTTATCTGGGTTGGATATCTGGAGCACACTCCTGCCAGGTTATCTGCTGCTCTCAAGGTTCAAGCTGAAGTGAAACTATAGTGTTGGCTTCATAGCCTCATCCCTTTCAGCTCCTGTGTAACCCAAAAGGTTTTTCCTCTCCCTTTCTCCCATTGCTGCACTTGTTGGTTTCATGTATGTCATCACTGGTCTGAAGCACTTTGCAGCTGCTAGAAGAAGGCAGCAGAAGGCAGGTTGCTCCCTGTCACTGAGTGTTCCCTGCCCCCAGACTTGGCTGTTATTTATGCAACATGATCTAGTGCAAAGTGGCTGGGAACCAATGGTCCAGAGTTCATTTCCAGTTATTATTGTTGTACAGAGTCAGTCTGGTTAGAGGTGCTCATTTCCAGCACAGAACATATACCATTTGAAAGCATAAACAAACTCTAGGTCAGTTTTACGTAGCTTCACACACAAGTGTTACAGCTAAACAGGAATAGCAAGCTGGAGTTGAAGCGCTTCAGACATCCATACTAAACTAAGTAAAGTCCCTTCCAGTAGAAGAGATGTACATGGAGGACTAAGTTCTAAAACACTAGTGGAAGTTTACCTTTTTAGTCTCTATAGATGTATTGAGGACGGTTCTTAGCTTTGTCTCAGTACATGTTTGAACTCCTGGGCTGTGGCTGAATAAAACACATCAGGATTACCTGGCTGGGTTGGGACCAGATATCAGTGGCCCCAGCAGATGTGGCTATTGGAGTCCTGTGACCTGAGCAATTACACCTGCAGTCACACCCCTGTGGTGGTATGTGCGTGGGTGCTGCTGCTCTGGAGTTCAGGCATCCTACCTGCACTAACCAGACTAGTCATCTTAACTGCAATGCTCTTTTGTTTGCTTATTATCTAGGACACTACTAGAAATCCTTCACAGGCAAGATCACCCAAGGCCCTGGCTTTGAAGACAGGCGTGTTCTGAAGTTGTTGGTGCGCTTTCCTAGACTGGGGGTTAAAGAGGCTGAACTAGGTGAATCATTACCCTCAGAATATGAACTTCTAGCATTTGGAGCACTATCTTGGGTGTCTGTACAGTCCCAACATCAGTGATCCGACGGTAACTACAGCCAGCACAGAAGCACTGAGTTAGTAAAGGTGCTTGGCTACTAGCAGTAAAGCCTCCTTCAGCTGTACTTTGCTGCATGCTAATACAGATTTGAGGCTGAAATGACATTTGGTACAGCTCAGGATCTGTACCTGGAGACGAGACTACCTTAGGGTAATTCAGTGTCATTGCCTTGTCCCAGCTAGTAATCTGTGTGCTGCCCTGGGAAAGAGGGGTCAGGCGGCTCATGGGAACAAACCAGTGTCATAGGCTGTTAAATTCAAAGGCAAAGTTTAATAGGGCAGTGCAGCCACAGTGGGGAAGGGGAGCCTCTGAGCTGGACTAACAGGTCCAGCTGGTTTCCAGACACTCTGTCCTAGCTGAGCAGAGCACCAAGACTGCAGGAGCTGGATGCTCTCAGGTAGGAGCTGGATGCTCTCAGGTAGGAGCAGCCCCAGTACTTGGTAAGATCAAAATTTAGTAAAGTTAAGGCTCCATCAAGTACCACTAGAGTGTCTGAGCTTTGTTTAGCAGGAGTCCATCAGAACAGTCACTAATTTAAGTTCTGCGCAGTTAATACTTAAGTTCCTCCTACGAAGCACCATTGAAGTAATTAAATTAACAGTTTCTAGCCCAAGATTAACAGCTTCAGTTTGCTATAGTCTTTCCTTTAGGGAGACACCAGCTTCGATATCATATTCCCTATTTAGGGAACAGAGGTCATATCCTGCTTTGTCTCTGTAGAGGCAGCTCCTACTCTTCCTGTTGCCTTGCTCTTTCTGTCTGTGTCCCTGCAGAATAGCAGGGGGAGTAGGAAGGAAGGAGAATGGGTCCAGCACAAAACTTCATTCAACACAGTCAAAGAAACCCAGCCACTAAAGAGCAGTTTTATAACAGAGCAAACCAGTAGAGCTTATGCTCACAGCTCACCCCAGAAACTGACAAACCAAATCAGGAAAAGGACATCAACACATCCATTCTTCAACACTACTCTTCTGCTTCAGAGCATTTCCCCCTCCATCTCACATTAAACCCAAACTTCTTCAACTAGTCCTTCATTCTCATTACAATAGCATTGTCTGCTTCAGGGGACGGTCCTCGAGTTTCACAGAGGGTTTTTCTACCTATAGTCCCCTGCAGCGAGGTCCCTCATGTCCCCACTATGTTTTGAAGTGCTTGGCTATCCAGAATGCTGTTCTCCCTTGTTCCTGATTGCATGGAAGTAAATTTCTCAGATTGTGTTATATCTCATGAATGATCAGCCTTCTGCAGCCAGCAGAGTGAAGGGAATACACTTCTACACTAGGAAGCCAGGAGTGCTTTGGAGAAGTGATTCTTCAGCTGAGGCTACCTCAGGCACCATTGTGCTCTAACCTAACTGTGAGATGTGCTTACTCACTGTGTTGCGTGAGAGGAGGCCTGGGGATGCTTGACTGATGGAAGGCATGTTCTAGGGCTTGGTGCTCCTTCCCTTACGTTGTCTTCAACTACACCTCACAGAAGATCTCCTGAGACTCTGATGATCCTGATCTTGAGAGAACAGGGAGGCAAACCTGAGGACACAGAAAGAGGGGGAATCGGAATGATAAGTTGTATGGGTTTACGTGTTTGTTTTCTGAGAGCGAGCTGGCTAGGGAGGCAAAGTCAGTATGAATCCCACTTACTACTGACAGACCAGACCTAGAGGAAAGACAAAGAAAACTCATATAATCCACTGACTCCATTTTATTTTTCATTGCTTTAGGAGCCTTCTCCAGAGCTGAGCTGTGGGGGAGCTGCTTGCTGCTTGGCAGCTGAATCCCAGTTATGCTTGCACAGATTTTTCATTCCTGTATTTTGTGCCTCAGCACATTGTCCAGAGCGCTCTGGAAGTGTTCTCCAGAACTGATGAGCAAACTGAAACCCTCTGATCCCTGCTGCATGGCAGAACATACCAAAGATATTCCCTTTTCCTCTTAAAAGCTGAAATAAGGAAGTTTGCTTTGCAGGTTCAAAGCATTTTGAACAGAGCAGGTTTAGTGCATTTTGTTCTTTCTGACAATCAGAAAGTGCACTCTCATTGCAGCTTGTTAAAATAAAGCTGCTTTGCTGTTTTAAGACACTTTCAGAGATTGTGGCAAGTTGCCACATTCCAGTTAAGCAATTTCCTAAAGTTGACATATTTAAAAACACCCCACGTGGTTTTCTCAGCCATCTTACTCCTCCTTTTCCCTGCAAGGAGGAAAACAACAACAAAAACACACGCACCAAAACTGAACCGCAGCACAGAACCCCCATCCCTGTACTAATACATGTGAGGTGAGTATTCTCTGTGGGCCTTCCTCTGTTTCTGGCCTTGTTACACTGGAGGAGAGTTGTAAGATTTACTCCCAGCAGAGTTTTATATCCCACCTAGCGGGAGGTGCAGTAGGGTACCGATGGTGTTTAGAGTCTTCCACTGTACAGGTGTGGTGTTTCAGTTTTCAAAGTATCCTAGGGAATTCAGTATTTTCAGTACTGCCCAACTTACTCATGTCCCTTTTGGAAAGATCAAGATTAAACACTGTAAATGAAAGGAGTCTAAAAATCCCATGAGTGATCTTTGTGTAACGACCAAGAGCTGGTTTGCTGCAGTGAAAAGTCTCAAAGCTTAAGGAATGAATATGTATCCAGCCCTCAGAACTGTCAGTTCACAGGCAGAAAAATACAACATAGAATCCCTTTGTCTTTCCTCTGCTCTTGAGGAGGGGAGGATTTCCAGTGCAGAGTAGCACACAGGCTTCTTACAATGGCTTTCTATTTTCCCCTAAGCAGTCATGGTTTTTTCTCATGTCTGGTTGCTGTCCCTCAGCAGCCCCTCCTCGGATGGAGCAGAAATCCTGAAGGCCAGAGGCTGCTGGATTTACTCACCAGGTGATGATCAGGGATACTTTAAGACAAAAAGGATCTAACTAAGCACATGGAATGCAAAAGGGATGATGAAGTATTCTGAAGAGCGTTTCCTAAGGAGACTGTACAGCACAAAAAATGAAAGATGTAAAACACTGCAAAGGTCAGCAGAGAAAGGGGATGAAGGTGAACAAGTGTATAGATCACTTCAGAAGTGATTCTACAGGCTGATGCTCTGAGGTTGTTTTCTGACTCTTGGAGTGATAAGGAATTCCAGGTGGAAGTGGTGGCAAATGAACTTCCCTGGTCCAAAGATTTCTTCCCAATCCCCAACTGAGGTGAAAACTCAGGCTTAGGTTTCACACACATGCACATACACAAAATGTGTCAATTCTAATGCTGCACTGGCACATTTCCTTTTGTTATACATTTAATGCAGGTTTCTATTGGAAAAATACAGTTTGAGAGTTTTGATCTGTTTCCATAAAACCCTCTGAAAATGAGCAAGCTACCTAACCCGCTTCCATGGAGAAGGCTTGGTTTCCCTGACTGACTGTGACAGTACACTTCTCTTAAACAAAACCAAAGAAAAACCAACCCAAACTCCAGCTCCTGCTCTGACGAGGCACAGGGACAAATGTGCTGTGTGGAGCTTCTGTGGAAAGTCACAGAATTAATGGATATCGTATCTGGCTTAAGGATCCTCAGCTTGGAGCTTGTCTTTGTGCATGGGTGTGATCATTTTTCAAGTGTCGATTAAAATCTTTCCTGACTGCTCAATGATGCCAAATAGCTGTTGCAGGGCTGTCTGTTGTATGGCCAATTGTTGCTTATCAGTCTCCTGTGTATTTTTCCCCATACAACTGTTACCAGGTCAGCAGCTGTATTTTCCTTCACTTTCTAAATGGGCACAACGATGTCTGGATGAAAGTCTCAGAGTCACAAACTGAAACTGTTCTTTTGTGGGTGGGAATCTGAGTTCAGGTGTCTTCACTGTAAATACCATTTCTGTGCCTGAGCTAATAACTGAAACCCCATGTGGCTGCTCTGGGCAAATGGCAACCAGCAAGACAGAGCCCCAAGGAGATTTTTGGAAGAACAGAATGTGAGCAGTGAGCCATGGCAGCTTTCTCACACAGTGTCTGTGAAAGGAGAAATGTGACCCCAGTCCTTGCCAAAATAGCTCCATTCTTTCTAGTGGAAAGCTAATAATCTGGAGCATTTCAGAGAGTAAGGTTTCTTAGCTGAGATTTCCCAGGGTGCAGACACATAATGTCTTCAGCTCTGAGACCTGCAACCTGCTTCTGCACAGGCCTAAACTTTTCTGCCTAAAATTCTTTTTCTGGCTGACTTTCTCTTCCTCAAAGTCTCATTCCCCAAAGCAGCAGGTTGGGCAAGTGTGTGTCGGAATGAGGAGGGGAAGCTGGAACTCTTGAAGTGCTCAGGTAATTGAGTCAAAGAAGCAGAGGGTTGGATTTTGTTGTGGTTTTTTCTTTCTCTTGGTCTAATAATAAGTTTGAGTCCTGTCGAGAACAAGCTGCTAATCCACCTCATTCCCCAGCCACTACCTGAGGGAATGGAAATGGGGTTTATTGAGGCTACACAAATAGAAACGTGGAAGACTGAAGGGAGATGGTTGGGAGGGCAGGGGAAGAGAAAAGAAAAACCCTTTTGGGATTAGGGACAGCATCCTGGGCAGAAAACTCCTTCATTAAAGGAGCTCAGTTCCTTCAGAGTACTGCTACACATGCAACATCCTGCCCCTTGGTCCCTCGCTGTCTCTGCTGGTGCTCAGTACCTTGCAGGATGAGGCTTGCAACAGGGAGGAAAGGGAAGTGCAAGAATGTGCCGGGGACCCAGAATTAGTCATTCCCTTCCTGATCTTGCCGAAGGAAATGTCTGGCTTTACATTTTTTGCTGTAAACTCTGATTCTCTGTGCTGTAAATTCACACATGCATAGGCTTTTGGGTTCTTTACTCCTGCCTCCCCCACCAGACAACCAAATGTACTTGAGAGTTGTTTTACAGATGTGTGAGAATGATCAGTGCAGTCATAAAAATGATGGAAGATATGCTCTCTAAAGGCACTGTAAGTTTTAAATCTTACAGAGAGATCTGTGAGTTGTAACACAGCCCCGATGCCCAAAACATGACCTGCTGCTTCCTCCCCAGATTATGAACCTTCATAATCTTTCTCCCCATCACTCACTGTTTTCTGGCTGCAGTCACTGTAAATGGGAATGGAATGTGAAGTAGTTTTCTTTATGTGAGAAGAGATACAATGAATTTGCCAAGACACTAAACAACTATAGTTCTAAGGAGAAGCATAGCGTTAGTGTTATCTCTGGGCTGCATTCACCTCTCTACAGCTTTATTGGCTAGCACAGCTAAATTGGACAAGTACTTGTTCACCGGCCATCCTTTGAGAAGCCTGGGTTGCATTAGCATCCAAGCACCTTCTAAACTCCTCCCTCTTCCCCAGCTGTGTGAAGCAGGGTTTGCGCACTGTGTATGCTCTAATGAACCAGGAACTGAGCCTTGAAGACTGTAAGATGTGGAACCATCAAAGCATGTAAGCGCCTAACTCGCTATTGAAGTCTGCAGGGGCTCTGCAGTGGTTTGCTTAGGAGCATGCAAGGCACAGGAAGGAGAGGAAGGATCTGAGCTGAGGTTTCCCCAGCTGTCCAGGAGGATTTACTCAGGGCTGATCTTTGCTTGCTGCAGACAGTTAGAAGGCTTTGAGCTCTTGAGGCTCTCCGGATTTTTTCAGTGCTGTTACAATGCGGGTCAGTGTCTCAGCCAACACAGAATCCCTGGAAGGGATCTCAGGAGATCCTTTTTGCTGTCTTGCCAAAGTCATGAGCTGCTCTGCCTACTGCATTTCTGACAGATGCTTGTTAACTTATTGTTAAAGACCTTGGTTGAGGGCCAAGACTGTGTTGAACTAGGCTTTGTGAAGCCTCAGCTGCTGAGGACCAGGTTCTGGGCTGATGATGATACCCTTCCAGATGGCCAGTAGGTTTGTCTGAGCTCTTTTTGATCTGGCTGCATGTGAACTGATACAGGATCTGGGGATCCTGTGGAAGGGATCGAATAGTGAGAACAGGAGGTGTGCTGTGCCTGGACAGAAGTATTCTTCATAGCAGGGTAAACCTATAAGCTTGTTAAATGACACAGGCACTAATGTAATGAGTGGATGGGAAACCTTAACAGGTCTCTAGGCCAGTCTGAAGTGATGATATCCTTCAGTATACGCTTTGTGCAAGGGGAAGAATTAATCTTCCCGTGCTCCATATGGAAATGCAGTTAAGCCTAATGAAGCATGGGTGAGCTAAGAAAGCTAGATGGGTGCTGGGCAGAAGTCTGAGCTGAGAGGAGGTTGCGCTGCAGATCTGATGTGGCAGCAGCAGGACTGTGCTCAGCAAATGGTAAGTTCTCAGTCCTTCAGGGCCTCTCAATCACTCTGTTGCAGTTGCATGTCCTGAGGTTAAAAAGGAAGGGGGAGGGCTTTCCTTTTTAGTGTTCAGTGGGTGTGAAATCTTTGGTATTTAAGCAGAGGACTGTTCCTGTAGCTGTATTAGGCTTGGGTGCCTCTCTAGGATGAAATCCTTGAAGAGAATCATTTTCAGGCACAGGGAACCACTTGCTTGTGCAGTTTCATCCTCCCACTCATGCTCTTCGCTGGGGAGGCCTCAGCTGAGTGTTTGCAGTTCTCAGTCGCTGGGATTGTGAAAAGGAAAGGAGGGGAGAGAAAAGCAGTGGTATGTGGCCTCCAAGTGACCCAGAAATGATGCCGTCTGCATCATCTGACAAAGCAGAAATAACATACTGTAGTGTTTGGGCAGTGGCTATTGTGTCAGCCTCAGGCATAACTGAAGGCTCAAAGGAAAATCCATCCATCTGGTATTCCAGCTTTCCCTATCCCTCTACTCTCTGTGCTTTTATATACTAAGTTCTCCCAAGGCTTTTTCCCCTTCCTTCTGCAGACCTTCTCTCTGCACTTTTCTGCTTGTGCTCGGTGCTGTTTTGCAGCGTTTGTTTAGCAATGCATTGAGAAACTATTTCCTTTTCTTCTACAAGCAAAACCAAAAGTCCTCAGGCCAGCCCAGGCATGCAGGTTCTGCACAGGCACTCTGCCGTTCCTGTGCAGAAGCTGCTGCAAGTGAGGCTGGTGGCACTGGAACTCCCTGAGCCAGTCCCTCTGTGATGTGAGTGACCCGGTGATGTGAGTGACCCAGTGATGTGATGCTCCCTGCCCTGGCAGCCTGCAAATGGGACCAGGGAGTTCTGGTGCCGCTCAGAGCACCTTTTGCCAGCCTGTCATCGTGCTGATTTCCTCTGTGCTTCAGCAGCTCTGGTGCAGTCGATGCTGCCATGATCTGGTGGTTAGATCAGAGCACTGAGAGTTCTCTCTTTTGTGACCTGTTTTTAGAGCTGCTCCTTCACTTTGTGCAAATTATTTTGAATCCTTCCTCTTTCTTACTTTTAATAAGGTGCTGCCACATGGGGTCCTGTGAGTATAATAGTCACAAGTTGGTCTGGGCATTCAAAGCAGTGGCTCTGCTCTACAAACTAACTGCTTCTGGGGGAGCTGTGCCAGTGGTCCAGCAGAGCGGTAACCTACATACCTGGTGCCTTTGATTGCCCTGTATCCTCAGTGGGGACAGGAAACAGAACCAAGGAAGCGAGTGCTTTGGCCACTGTTTCAGCAGGGCAGAACTGGAAGCCAGGGCTTAGCACTTTGGAGTCCTGGTGAAGGAATCAGCAAGGAAGAGAATGTGAATTCCACAAACTGCAAGTCAATGTCTGACATGCGTGAGCTCCTCTTCTCGGGTACCATCTCAAATAAACAAGTGAATCTGCTACCTGATAGTTCTTTGTAATGTTTTATCTGCTGGCTTGGCCTTACTTATACAGGGCTGATGAAGATAGATGTTAAAGTACCATCCTTTAGTGGATTCAGTTCTCCTGGTTTTGAGGGCAAAGCCGCATGGATGAGAAATTGAGTGACCTCATTCTTTTAGGCTACAAATAATTCCTTGAAAGGTCTTTTTTTTTTTTTCATCTTTTCTTCTTATTCTGAGTTGTGCATTTTCCTCCTGTACAGCTTTTGTGCTTGCCTTGAACAGAGCTGCTGGAATTCCATGCTGAATTCAATGTAGGTTTAAAGTTTGTGGGATTATAAGACTCTTCAGCTGAATCCTGCATCATCTGAGTGTTCCTAATGAAAGCACAGATGGGAATGATGGGTTTCTGTGTTGAACGAAATGTTCTATGAACAGGTTTGGACGAGTTTGCATTGCTAAACGAGCATATGCCATGTTAAAAGGGTACAGACCCACTCTCCTTGTCTCACCAGGCAGATTTGGTTTTAAACCACTCAAAATCAGGCATTAGTTTAGTTCACCCTATACTGGAAAGGGAACAGTCCATGCTGTTATAAGGTATTTTTATGCCTACATGCAGAACAACTTAGTTCTCTGAACACAAGAGGGGAAATGAGACTTTCTGAGTCTTGGGTTGCTGATTGGTGACTAGGATCAGATGATAACAGCTCAAATAGCCGGGGGGCATTCACGTGAGTCAGCTGCTGGAAGCTTAAGTTCACAAAAGGAGCAGCTCAGTGCTGGGTTGTGTGGTGCTGCAGAGACATTTGATTTTGGACACACCTGGTATCACTGCGCTTTGGCCCTAAATGCAGAGAGTCCTGACGAGCACTTCTGCTGCTTCGGTGTTTGCTGCTTTCCATAAGTTCAGTATTCCCGCTCTGTTCCTGTGGTATCTGGGTGACTTATTAGCTCTGTTATGACCATCTTTTCCAAACCCAAGGAAGAAGGTCTGATATGAAACACTGGTTCTTCCCTTTGCATGGATCAATTTTGCTGCACCTTTTTGCCTTTTTAACTCAGCTGACTTTGACAAAGGTGTCCTGAAGCACACCCACACCGCTGCCGGGCTCCTGGTGCTGCTGAGATCTTTATCACGTTCTCACATGGTTACTGAGCATGACTTCAGAGACAAATTTGACAAGTCAGATTCTGACCTTTTTATGTTCTCTTCAGTGCTCAGGTTGCTCAAGGTTTTTTTCTTGCCTGACTTAGGGTTTCTCTATATAACGGCACTGGGGAAAATAGATAAGAGTCAGCTAAAGGTGTGAAGTGAATCCACTTTCACTGAATGCCTTATAGTGACTCATCTTCCTTTCCCCAGTGTCCCATGTGGACACGCTTTGAGTTTAGAAGCTTTGTCTCGGGTTCAGGATGCAGAAGGGCAGAAGAACCTCCTGATGCAGGTAGTGCAGTGTCCTGCACCCACAGCAGCTACTGCTGGTGCTTTAAGGAGCGCACCCTTGCCCTCTGGGCCTGTTCTTGGCAGGAGGTTAATAGAGGAGTTCCTTCCTGATTAATTCCTGTCTGGAGGAAGACAAACGATTTGCATTTCTCTTGGCCACATGTATGAGCTGGGTCATGCATTGATCTGATCCTTTTGAAGCTTCATCTGCCGGCTTGTGAAATTGCAGGGCAGTGAGTGGCTATAGGCTCAGAAGCACTGCTGTGAGCTCACATTTATTGTCTTTTCAAGTGCTGCCAGACTCCACGAGATTTCATCTCCTGGGACAGGAGAAATATGATCTGCATTTGAACAAGTGCTTGATTTGTTGATTAAATGACAATTGTTTGGTTTAGGTATTGTGAAACCCCCTCTTCTAAACATTGCATATGTTTCAAGTCATCAAGAAAAGCTGTAGGCATCAGCGAGCAGAACCTTTTGTGAAAGTGCGAAAACATGGCATTTGGTTGTGAAATGTGTGACTGAAACAAAGTTGGGCTCAAACTCTTGATGTTCTGAAGAAACCTGGGCTTGCACATTGATATAGCAGAAACCCTCTGGCTGTCCACAAGATGTCTGATGTATAATTCTCATTCTGTGCCTCGGTTTCCTTTTTCTGTGAACTGAAAAGGATTCTTCTTTCTGCATTTATAGGGTATACTGAGATACGTGGATTGAAAGCACGTGAAAAGCTAGGGAGGACTTCAGCAAAATGAACTCTTCTATCCTACGTTTCTTCCTCCCAGGTTATTTGGATGAGTTGCATTGAATTCAGATCAGTTGGGTTTGGGCCAAGCGCAAAAGCTACAGCATGTTTAATGCGCTTCCCCTTCAGTGACTGCTGGAATAAGATGCCATTTTTCTAAGCATGAATAAAACACAATTGACAAGAAGCTTGAGTTGACCCTCAAACGTGTGAAACAATTTCTCTGGTTAGGGACCATCATTGTTAACATTCCCTGATGAACTGAGTTAGGATGTGATTTTAATCAATGATCCAGAGATCAGTAATGTTGGGGCTCCAGCTGGAATACTTAAGTTTTCCAGCGCATATCTCCTTGCTTGGCAAGGGCTCCTGAATTCTGCACCCCAGTGCCAGCGGTTTCACAGATGCCATTGCTTTCTTGTGCCATGTCTGCAGAAGTGAACTGAAGAACTTGTGTGTGTTTGGCTTTTGTTCATCACCATTTAAACTCCCAGCCATTGGCTTAAGGTCCTGGAAATGGGCAAACTTGTATCTCAAGAGATCTGCTGTTTATTTTGTATAAATAAATAAAAAAGTACAAGCTTGGCAGCTTTTTCGTAAACATCTTGGGCCTGATTCTCACACAGGCTGTGAAGGGACATTCATTTTAGGAGTGCAGTAAGAGGAGATCAGCGTGCAGCCAGGAGCAGACCTCGCAGCATGTGCAGTTCTTGGAGCAAACAAGAACGGGGTGTCCTGGCCATCAGCTACAGCAGAGTGAGAGGAGGAGGGCTCTGCTGGAGCACACCCTGCGAGCAGCCACGTACTCCAGCTGCTCCATATCCTGTCTCTGCTCTTGTTCTTTCCCATCTCTGTGGGTTTGAGGCAGTTGGAGTATCGCCGCTTCTGTTGTGGGGTTTGCCATTTGTGATGAGTAGGATGTGCCGTTTGGCAGGCAGGCAGTGAGTCGCTTACTATTGGCTTTATCGCTCTGTCTAGGTTGTGGTTGGAGACCTGCATGTTGTTTGTGGCTTTTTATGTGCGTCACTGAGCCCAGAATTTTTATTATATTCTCAGAAAAGGGTTTTGCAAGAGCTCAGCCATTAAAGCTGAACCCTGTAGTTTAGTTAAAGTCTGGGCAGGAAATAACAAAACTAAACTCATCCTAGGGGAGAAGCGTGGTGCGAGGAGGGTGGGAGAGAATTCACATACACTATTTATAGACAACAAATTTGGACTTGAAAAGTAAATGTGAAGGAGTTACCATGGGAAAACGGGACTTGGCGATCCGAGATCCTCAGGCTTGTGCTGTCAGCCTGCTTTCCACTTCTGTTATGTCCCAATGAAGAAGAGAAGTTTGACACTGAAATCTGTGCTGCACAGAGAGCCTTCCAGCAGTACCCTTCTAGGAGATTATGCTACGGATAGGACTTGTCAAGTGAAAATACTTGAACCCATGTTTTCTTGAGCAGTACAGAAGTAGCTGAGGGTGACACGTGCTCCAGGGAGCTGGTGCAGTAGGAGCCAGGGAGCCACAGGCAGGGTGAGGAGGAAGAGGCAAGTTAGTTACTGTGCTCATGGTCAGCCAGCTGATCACTGGCAGAGCTGGGAGTGGAGTCCAGCTCCCTGCAGCCAAGGCCCAATCTCTTACCCATTAAATGTGATGCTCTGGGGTTATGTTTGAACGGATGAGGAGAACTTTAGTGGGGAATGCAAGAATAGTGGCTGCACCTCAGGAGTATCCTTCCTCAAAGCAGCATGCTGTCCTTATGATGCTGCATATGTGTATGTGGGACATACAGTTTTGTATAATCTTTTACTTAATTTGTGATTTTCCACTTATAAATAGCTGCTGAGTGCTTCTTGCTTTCCACTGTGGGTTTTGGAACAGATTCCCACACCTCTTCTTGCCACTGTCAGTGCTTTCAGTTCCCTGCTTTGTACCAGGTCATGTGCTACTTTCAAGGCATTTGCATAAAATTAGAGTTACGTATAACTAAGCATGGAGCTCTAGCATTACAGAGTATCCTGATATCTCATTCTTCTTTCAGGAATATGGATCTTGCCTGATGGGAGGTCCTACACTAAAGTAACAGATCACAATCAGACTGAGGAGCAGAGCCCTCACTTTTACACACAGACCTGTCAGGGCCTTTACTGGCTGTACCAGTTTCAGAACCACTCTGGAGCCTTGCTTCTTTCCCAAAGTGCTTAGTAACCCTGAGGTATGCCCAGAAATGGGGATGAGGTGACCAGGGAAAGAGGCAGTAACATACCACAGTGCCCTGGGAGTCCTACATACCACGACTGACAAACGTGCAGCTGACTTGTTTGCCTTTGGCTGGATTCCGTGATTGCAGTTTGTATATCAAAGTGCATATCATCACTGAATGGCCTCCAGGAAAAGAGGAGGCTTAGGTGATTTCTGTCTTCCTTCGTTCCATGACATATCTGTTGCACAGCTGGGAAGCTGACTTCTGGCATACTGGGGGCTATTGAGTAGTCCTCAAACTTCCTGCAACCTCTTCCTTCTGCCTCTTGAGGGGGGACCTTCCCCCTCTATTTGTACCAGTTCTTCATTGCTCCTATTGCCTCTATTCCCAATCTGTATTCCTGGTTAACCTCACTTCCAGCCTGGGAGGTTGCCAAGATCCCCTGTTCTTTGGGAGGAAGAGAAATGTGCTCCCCTCACTTCTCCTGCCAGGGCAGAGAAAGGAAACACTGTCATCCCCTTTTTACAAAAACAGGTACTAGGACTGAGAACCATCGAGTGGAGTTTCCAAGGTAATTTCTTTTAGGTCTTGAGCTCCAAAGCCATGTTAGGAAGTTACAGTTAAAAGGTTCCTCTGGTTTCAGCTGAATGGTCAGAGTGTAAGTGCAAAGGGATGGCTGAGCTTTCTAGGACGTGGCACTTGCATTTCTATATTCACGGCATGAAGAGTTTCAATCACTTTTGTATTAACCCATTTGTTAATAAATCTCAAACTACAAACAGGCACTGCTGTCTGAATTTACAAGTGGGCAGAGACAAACTCCCAAACCAGCATCTGCTCCTACTAGGTACCATACGCACATCACCAGGAAGACACAACACATTCTAACTGTATCCTGTCTGCATCCCAACAGGTGAAGCTGATTGACTACATCCATAGACAGCGGCAGTGTAAGCTGAGTGTGCCCCTCAATGACAGGACAGCAGAGCTCAACAGCTACCCCAGGTTCCACGACTGGTTAGACATTGTCAATGTGAGGAAAGAAGTTGTACAGGTAAGGGGAAAACAACACTCCGCACAGACCCTTCCCACCCTTTCAAGACATTTCAACTGCATGCTGAGTTTACGGGAGTTTCCTGAACTTACTTCCAGTCAAGGTGGGAATGTGAGGGAAAGGAAGCTTCCTCTCTCACGGAAGCAGTGGTCACCCAGCAGGAATGCTGTAACATTCCCTTCCCTTTGCCCTCCTCCCAGAGTTAGGAGGGATCTTCTCATAGCACTGAAGCAACACCTCAGCTGTATTGCTCAGTATGAGCCAAAGGTCCTCACCAGGATCTTCCCTCCTGTTGCCTGCTGGCCTGAGGATGATGCCATAACTTCATCACTTGCTGCCTCTTAGATTATAATAATCCTGTACCATACTATACTCTGCATTCAGTATTAGCCAAAAAAGGACCAAGACTTAGAAGTCTGTGCACTGACATGTCCGGCAAATGGGCAAAAATGATGAGTTGTTACAGCCTATTTATTTCTAAAAGCATACATGCCATGATTATAAATTAGAAAGATCCCAAAATAAACCTCTAAACACAGACCAGCAAAGGGCATTAGAGTTTACAAGTTTGTCACAGACTGATGGTTTTAAACTATATAGCCTCACACAGTACTCAGACTACAACATTACTGCAACCTAGTAATTGTCAGGGGGATTTTGATCTGGGTTTTGGCTGGGTGGGAGTCTGTGCTCAGAAACAAACGAGGTCTTTTCATTTTATACACACACACAAGTAAGGTCTCTACCAAAGAGCATTGCATCAGTGTAAAAGAATGGAATGAATAACCCTCCCGTGGTGGCCAGCATCAGCTGTTCATGCTCACAGACCATGGCTCCTTCTGATCTTTACAATTCAATTCTTAATATGCAAATCACTGAAAGCCTCTTTACGGCACAGAATAATCTGACATTTGTGCTGGAATTGGGAATGATGAGATCAGCCCAAGCCCCAGCTCCTGTCTCTGACACTTCTGGGTTTTTTTGGAAGGGAGCCTGGAATCCCAGTGGTGTTTAGAGGGTTACTGGGAACTCCAGGACTGCAGGGCACTGACATCAGATTGATCCCTTGGACCTGGACTGGGCATGGCTGCCCTGGGCACACATCACTTCGGTGTAACGTTAATGGCAGTATAAGTAGACCTCAGCCCACTGATGGCTAAACCAAGGAGAAGAGGGCTTTTTCCATTCTTTCCCCATTTTTGGCTCTGCAGGCCAGACCAGAGTGTTCCCACTCACTTTCCTTTGATCCTTACACAAGCAAAAGTTTTCTTTGACTTCAGCAGGAATCTGCCTGAGTGAAAAATTCCACAGCTTTTCATGGAAGTTGTTCCAGCTTGGACCTGATGTAACTAAGCCGACTCTGGTGAAACAGGATGAGTTCAGAACCAAGCTGTTCCTTTTAGTACTGTTCATTTTGCATGTGCTGCTGGATGTGACCATCCAGCCCAGCCAGGTTTTGGGTAGCATAAAAGGTGCAGATCTGACAGTGAGGGAACAGCAAAGCTGCCTGTTGCTGTGGCCAAGCTGCCAGGCTCCCAACTATTGTGGGTTTCTAAGGTTACTGGAATTGCCTGAGCCTAAAAGAATGTCTTTGTAGCTCTTTTTTAAATCCTTTGTGATGCTGCAGAACACAGCGGGGAAGGGAAGAGGTGAAGAGAAAGGGGAAGGGAAGAGAGGGAGAGGTGGACAGTTCAAATCTGCTACATCCTGTTAATTCAGGGAGCAAAGAGGGTTGAGGCTGCCCTTCCCTGTGTGTGACATTAAAAAGGGTGACAAACTGACTTTTGATCTGTGCAGGAAGAGAATATTTTCCAGCTGTTTATTATTTTTATTCATGCTCACTTGCTACCCCCTCCCAGGCAGTGACCAGTGTAATGAATGGTGTTGCTTCTGCTCTCTGGGACAGAAACATCAGTGGTGTAACAAAGCAGTTAAATTCCTCTGTTATTCCAAATGTATGGTTCTGCACCCATTTCATGCAGCTGCAGAGATCTCCTGTAGCCTGTGTATGAGCTAGATATAAGACCTGCAACACACATGAGTCATTCCATGGTTTTTGAGTAGACATGCTGGAATGGGCTGTAACTGGGGAAATAGCTGGGCTATAAACTAATTGCTTTGTTCTTGCAGTGATTTTTTATCCTGTTATTTCACTGCTTAGGAAACAGTGCAGCCAGTGTTGGTGTTTGTGGCAGGGACAGAACAGTGCAGAAGAAAGGTCTGTCTGTGAGGAGTTGTCTTTCAGAACTGTTACAGGTATCATGGGATCATTCCTGCTGTTGCTCAGATTTCACACATTGTGAGCTGCACCTCAGCATGGGAACCACTGACAGAAGGAGCTTTAATAGGTTAGTTATTAAGAAACATGTAATGGTTTCCCTTAGCTTTATGCATAGTGCCTGTGACATGACTGAGGAGAGAGGGGGACAGGGAGCCTTAAAGAGATGGATGAGTCGGTCAGAAAACAAAAAACAGGGACACCCACGTTCCATACTTGGTTCTGTGGCTAGTGAACAGGATACACTAGGGAATGACTTTTCATCTCCTAAGGTGTTGTTGTAATGTGCCTAATATGAAAATATTAGACACATAGCCCTCCATTTTTTGAGACTTTAAGGCTCTGAAACTAGTTGGAGAAGTTGCTTGGTACCTGTAGGATCTCAGAGCACGGCTGCAGAAGAGCCCTTGCCTGGCCACCTCTGAGATCTGAACAGAAAAGCAGGTAGAATGCAGGAGTTGCTCTCCTGGGCCCACTGTCTGTCATGGGCAGCAGGAAGAAAGGTTCATGGGGTTTTGCCTTTTTAAATGGCTCCGAATCCTTTTGCTTTCCTAGTGTTGCCGGAGAGACTATTTCAAGATTGTGCTAAGCTGTGACATAACACCTTTGAAAACCAGCCTAATTGCAAGCAGTCTTTTAGCTCAGTTAGAGAAACAATGCTCTTTTTCTCTCTTTCTCCCCCTCCCCTCTCTCCCCCCAGTCCTCTCCCAAATAAAGCTGCCATGCAGGGAAGCACAGAAGCTCCCAGGCTCTCCTGTCAGAAATAGAGCACCGGCTCTAATTTAGAATATCTGCTGACTCCTCTAGTCCAGAGTGAGGACTATTTTTGCCCAGTGATTCGCTCTAGACATTGTGAAGCTTGAATGCTCTTGCTGTTATAATAACTGTCGTCTTGTTGGGCTCCTTTCTTTCTCTGAAAACCTATATTTAAAGCAAGAATAATGACTGCTTGTAAAATCCTTTAGTTCTGCAAGAGATTAGAGTAATAACAATGCACTGTTTGTGGCATTGGGCAACAGCTAAAGCTCCGGTGAAGGTGGATAACAGTGAGCCGGTCATGCTGCGCAGGGTGAAAGGGCTGCTCTGTGTGGACCTAGCAGACTTGGAGGTAGGTGGTGAATACAGGCTTCAATCTAACCTGTTAAAGCTCCTTCAGGTGATGCTGTTTGCTCTCTGTGAACACAGAGCTCTGAGAGGTGAGGAAATGTTGAACCCCCACCCCAACCTGTGCTATTTCTGTTTCTTTGTTATTGTTCCTCTCATCAGTTGCCAGACAGATTTTTATCATAGAAATGGTGGCTGGTGTGGAGCAGGCTCTGCTGTGGAGCTTGGCTAAGGCTTTTCTGGAGCTGTCTTCCTAAGTATTTTTCTAGGAAATGCTCTTGGTTTTGGCTGGGAGTCCTAGAGATTGATTGGTACTGCGTGCATGTAGTTTACTACTGAGAATGATGCATAAATGATTAAATACAGTGGACTGAAACTGGGAAAAGAGATACTTGAACTGAGAACTGGAAAAGATGGGGCGAGGAACCAAAGAACCATAGACAGAAGATACATTTAAGCTATGTAGTTGTCTCCAGTGAGTAAAAGTTGCTCTGAAAAGGGACCTAGAATAATATACTGGTCTGGATTGTCCTGCTGCCATTGAGAGTTGGAATTAAGAATTGAGATGAGGAGGGAGGGAAGGAGGATGTGAACAGAGTGCTGTCCCTACTCTTAGGCTGATGGAAGAAGCCTCTTGCAGAGGTGTGTACTTGGTTCTAGGCTTGAGGCATGGCTACCAAAACAGAGAGATTAAAAATCTTTATTGGCTTATTTTCTTCAACACAGAAAAAAGTCCTCTGTGCCTTTACTGTTGTTCCCAGAAACTTAACTATCCTATTTGTTCCCACATACAACTTGTCACCATCTTAGAAAATAGCATGAGAACATAGTCATCTCCTTATCATCTTCTGAAACATGCCTGAACCAGCCCTGCTCCCCGTGTAGCAGGGGTTCCAGTCAATCAAGTTTGGAAAGCTGTTTTTAGAGTAGATAACTGCCATGCACAGGGAGGGGCAGATCCTGCCCCAGGGCTTGCTGGCTCTAAGCAGATCTGTGCCACCAGGGAGAATACTGGGGCAGATGGAACAGCGCTGGGTTATGACTTTTCCACTTGGGGAATATATTTGACTCCTAATGTATATGTTTATTTGTAATACCTCCTGTTTGCTTGTGAGACTTGTCTTGTTCCTCATTTAGTGTTTGTGCCAAAGACACAGGCATGGGTTGACACTGAGAGACGATGGCAGATGGCTGTACTTGCACGGACTATGATCTAGTTGATAATTGATGGAGGAAAAGTATGGGCTTTATGTGTGTGCATCCTTACTTTGGTTGGGGGAATAGGAGAGGCAGTTCTGCCTGAGCCTATCAGGTTTCCACAGCTGTATCCTCTCATCTTTCTCTATCAGCATATCTGCATGAACAGACCACGAGGACTTTGGCTGTTTGGGGGGATTTCCATGGGCATGGCAGCAGAGGCTGTGACTGGACTGCCAGATAGTGGGGACCCTGAATGTGCTAATTGTGTGTATGCAAATTAACTGTGTCCTGCAGGCTTCCTGTATCCAAAACTCCATCGCTATCTTCCAGCTGAAGGCCCCTCCCCAGCATAAACAGCTCTTGGAAAATATTCTCTCCCACTGCCAGGGTTCCCTTCCCTTGCCAAGGGATCCAACTGCCCCTCGCAGCCTTGCCACTGTGAATCACTCATGGCTTGAGGTCAGTATGAGGCTCATGGTACCCCTCAGGGTCTGCAGTGAAATATCGCAACCTCTACATCTGCCCTCCCACAGAGCAGCCATGACAGCAGCTCTCCCTGCCACAAAGAGCAAACCAGACAGGAATGCCCTGCGACTGTCACCTCCTCTCCATTGCCTATTGGGTGAGAGGTGGAACAGTGAGAAGGGAGAGACTGCATGAAACCATAGCCTGTGGATGCTCACAGCTTAATGAAAGCTAGAAATTCCATGAGAGAGACTTTCTAGAATGCCCACTAGATCTCCAGAAATAGCACAACAACGTTTCAGTACTTTCTCCACTGGCCACCAGAAAACTAGAGCAAAATAACAACTAGCAGGCACAAGATGTTCTTAAGAGCATCCTTGCATGCTTTGCTTAGAGCTATCAGTGTGAATTTAAGCACTTTATGTAATGGGCTTTCTCTTCTAGCATCTGCTGCCTTATGAGGGGATGACTGAGAGGGAATGTATTGATTTAAGAGGAGGCATCTGGGGCCATGACAACTACCCAGCTTCAGAGGAAGAGCTGTGTCTGCCAGGCCAAGGAGCAGGTCAGGTTGATGCTGCAGGCTGCGAGCTGCAGCATTAGATCTGGGGGCTTATCTGCAGAGTGGAATCTTTACCAAAAATAACTCATCCACTGAGGTAGATACCAGCATTTTTGCCATGTTTCAGGGATTTAAGTTGGACACCAGACAAGATTAAAGACTCATGTGAACTCCTCACCCTGACTAATTGAGGCTAACCTTTGGATGGCTTCTTGCATACCTTGTGATTTACTTTGTCTCTTTCAAACACGTGTAACATGACGTGCACTGTCTGTAGGCCTGATAAGCAGCAGAGCTTTGTAGAAAAGTCCTCTTACCTGTTACAGAGAGGAGTAATTTCCTGGCTTGGGCTTTCTAGCATCACCTCTGCTGAGCAATGTATGGTGAGTAAGGCTTTAGATTTTGCTGGCAGTTTTGAGGTGCTGGAAGATTGAAAGCAGGTTCTGTCCCTCCTGCTTTTTCTTTGTTCCTTTTTTAATCTGACCTAATTATTAGAGTAGTATCTGAGTATCTTGCAGCTTCCCCTGTCACTCTGCAGTCAAGGTGAGGCGTGCCTAGGGAGGTGGTGCTTGGCTCAGCCCTAATGCAGGCCTTTAAGCTGCATTTTTTTAAAGCCACAGCACCCATGAAGAAGCAGGTAGAGAGGGATCTGTTGAACCCACATTTCTCACCCTCAGTGCTGAAGATGAGGAGTGTCCCCCCTTTGCAAGGGCCCAGAATTCAGTTTGCACTGGGGGCTTGGAGCCCACTGCATGCACCTCCGAGGTGGACCCTGTTGTGGTGCTTTGAAGGGGACATTCACCCCCTCAACAGCTGAGCTGGAGCATCAGCATCAGCAGAACCTGTTTGAGGAGCTGCCTTGAACTAGTGACCGTCACATTATCACGTTGGCCGAGGGGCTAACACAGAGCTAAAGCATATCAGGCCAATCTTGCAGAGATCAAGTTGACCAGTTTTATATTAAGCCACCACATATGTGCAGCACATGAGTGGCTGTTTAAAGAAAGCCTCCTCCCTTCCCCCTCTTCAAAGGCTTATTTCTTTTGTCGCATGTCATGGGGGCTGGCAGCAGGTTCACAAAGTCTGAGCTCGCTCAGCTCAAGGTCACTGGGATTGTTTAAATATAATCTCCTTTTCTGTACTTATACTTTCCTACAACTTGCTGTTCTGTCTTGCTAAAATTAAACTGTTGAGCAATAGACCTGCCTGTGGTGGGAAAGCTTCGCCTCCTCCACTTCACTGAGTGACTTACTAATAGTTCTAATAAGTTACTGGTTACACGTGTGTCATGCGCAGGATGGGGAGGGGAGGTGATGCAGGGTAACGTGACTGGGTAGCTTGCACAGGATTCTGCAATGATGGTATGAACACAGTGGCTACATCATCTGGGGTGTTTCCTTAGTGGGGGTGAGGAAATGTTTCAGGATAATTCAAGGGCATTGCTGTAATCCCACTTACTCCAGGGCCATGTAAAAGCATGAAATGGGACAAATGTTTTTGTAAGAGACATTGGCATTCGCTGGTGCTTCCTAGGGAAACATTTACTTCCCTGCTCCAGAGCACAGGGTACCCGTAGTCCTGTACAAAACTTCCTTACTGTATTACACTAGATCTTGCTTCATGTTTGCCCCCCGTCACTGTCCCTTTTACAGCTGCTGGGGACGTCCTGCATCGAACCGCCCTTGTGATACCACAGAACAAAGATGCCTCTGTCAACTGGGGGGAGGAATTCAGGGGGAGCTGGGGAAACAGCTAACTGCAAGGCTTGGATTAACTCTGCTGTTATCAGCCCAGTTTGGTTGGGGCTGTGTGTGAGCAAACCAGTACTGGCTTGGTGCTGGAATATTTGAGTCATGGAAACCATTCCAGTTTCAAGTCAGATGATCTGAACCCCTAGGGGTTTTTGTCCTTTGGAGTGTAGTATCAGGTTAGGGATCCCAGGAGGGCAGAATTTGCACTGTGTTTTCACTGGAGTCTCTGTGCTTCCTGCATTTTATCCAAGTGGAAGTCATTCAGGAAGAAGCTTTTTGGGGCAGTCTTACTGCTGCATCTTGGTGGGGAAGGGTGTACAGAGAAATGAACTAATAACATCCGGCATCAGCTGGGGTATCTGTGCTTTTATTCTGCTAATACTAATTATAGAACAAGCAAACGTACCCAAACTTCACTGAACTCCAGCTCTGCTGTGACCCTGCTTTGTGCTTACGGCTCATTTAAATTCCTGGCCTCTCCTCACGTCAGCTGTGTTGTGTTTCATCCGGTTCAGGCCTGTGGCAGAAGATGCAGGATGCATTTCTCAGACTTCTGCCCTTATTCTTTTTCCTCTGTTCCACGCAACAGTTACTAAAAACAGAAACTGTGTGATTCCTCTTTGTGTTACCACCTACAAAGCTCCCAAGGTTGGGGCCATTCTGGCACTGTCACAGTTAAAGTCAAAAGTCATGTGTCAGGCCTCAAAGGCATGAGCCTGGATTAAGAAAGATGCAATTGTTAAAGGACATTCAACAACATTCAGACTTGATTTACTGTCGGAAGCTGGGTTTGAGAATCTGGAGGATTTCAAGCTCTTTGTTTCTCCAGACAGTGAGACACACTTTTGAGCTTCCCCTTCAAATAAACGTTAAACCCCCATTTAAATAGGTTTTGATTCCAGGAGTCGAAACTTTAGGAAAGAGGCCAAATCTTGTGAAATTTGTGATCTCATTGGGAGCAGGGAGGTTTGTTTAGGCAAAACTTTCAGGGAAATTCCTGGGTATCTGGGTTAAATATCCTGGTTTTGTTTATTAACCACAATTGCTGCAGCCTTACACTGGAAACCTTTGAATGGGGGAGGAGGGAGGCAACACAGCTCGGTTCTGTGTCAGGAAATACCACATCATTTCATGCTTTCCAGTCTCTTGTATCTTATGTGTCTGCCTGATCTACACCTTATCACTGTGTGGGCTTTGGTGTATTAAGATGTACAAGGAGTTCTGCAGAAATATCTTTCCAAGCAAGATATGGGTAATGCTGGTTCTCTAATGAAGGAAAAATTGCTTGAGGAGGAGGTCACTATCTCTTTGTCAAAACATTTCATTTTGTTAAACAAAAGAAGTCATTTTCCTCACTGCTTTTACTTGTCACTTCCCTACTGAAAAACCAAACATCTTTATCTGACATTTTTTCAGGTTTTAGGTCTGTTTTGTTTCTGACTGCTACTTTCAATTCAAAAGTTACGCTTTCAAAAATACTGAGGGAAGACTTTCCACAAAAGGAGAAGAATATTTCCATCGCTCCCAATCCTAACTGAAACACCAGAGAACGACCACAACACCCTAGTGATACAGAGCAGGCTTCAGCAAATGCCTGGTCTCTTGTGATGCAGAGGGGAGAAGGAGCTGAGCACTGCTAAGATCACACTGGCCTGGTGACCCTCAAGAGATGCACTACCAAAATGAGTAAACCATGAGTCAGACCAGGCAGTGAGACAGTGGCACTATTTAAAGTATATCAGAACAACATGTGACAGCCTTATATATGTGTGTCAAAAAAATATATAAATGCACCATCTTGTTTTCTGCAGAGGATACCAGAGGAGCTGACCTTAGATGCCTTACTAGAAATGAATGAGTCAAAGGTGAAAGAAACAATGAAGAGATGTGGTGCCAGAGATGAGGAATGCTCCCGGCTCAATGGGGCACTGAGCTGCTTGCGGAAGGCGACTGAATCAGGTACAGCCTGCCTTGTTGTGCTGTGGCATTAGCTTCTCAGCAACCTGCCCCCCTCCTGCTTCCTTTGGTACGAGGCAGTCTGCAAAATCCTCTAGACAATGTCTCTGGGCGTATTCCGTAACCAGGCTCTTGGATGTACATGAAGTTGCAGTGATCAGACTCATCATCAGCTGTGGATTTGATTTGGTTTTGACAGCATGTCAAATAAGTAACTAAATGAAAATAACTATGTAGAAATATCCCCTCCTACTCAATAGACTATATCCTTATCCCCTCTCTGTTCAGAGTTGTGTCTAATGCTCCAGTTAATCCTCCATCATTCATATGCTTGACCTAATGAATACAGCCAGATTTCTTGCGGGTAATTCCCTCCTCAGATATTGCCAGCTCAGAGGGAAGGTGTAATTCTGTTTGATATTACTTTGCTCAGAAGCCTGAGTATTGTTCAGCTCAATGCTTTGGAAGAGAAAGACATTGCTCCGACAACCCTTTATTATTGTGTAGCATATAGTGTGTAAGTTGATTCATTTCTCTTTAAATCCCCTCATCTCCTTCTATTGTTTTTTGACTGCTAGAATTAATAGAATTGTTAGCCAAATTCCAATTGCAGATTCAAGAGCTAGAGAGAATCCTGATTTACCTTGAAATTATGGGAAGCAGGGTACTGTGTAATCAGAAATGCATGTGTTCAGCAGGCAAGTGGATCTGACAAAGTTATTTAAGATCAGTCAGGCTCAAGATTCCCAGGGTGCTGCATCACCATCTTCCCTGTCATCTTCCCCAGGCTATGTTCAGAGGCATTGTAAAATCTGTTTGTACAGAGAGTTTCTCATGGCTCACTGGCACTAATGTGCATCAGGTCTTTCTCCATAGCAATTACCACTCTGTCACTGCAAGCTGGTGTTTCCTGTTGGTATTATGACAGTTCATCCCATTTGCAAATCAGAAAGATTAGTTAATGGAAAAGTCAGCAAACAGCTCAGTTTCAGATTTCCTTTTTTCTAATCTTTTTTTGTCCTGGGTTGGTAAACCTTTCTCATCCATACTGTGGCAAAACCAGCCGTGCTCAGAGGTCGTGGCATTCACTCCTCATAAAGAAAAGGCAGTTTTTAAATTCCAGGTATCTGATCTCTTTACAGCCACTGACTGGTCAACAGGACATCAGGCCCTGAAGCTTTGACTTTTCACCTTGGTTTAAGTCGTTAAGGACAGAGAGTTATCCTGATGAACTGAGCCTCTGAATTATCCCAGTAGTCTGTGCATTCCCACTTTGCTGCCTGCAAGCCTTTTTTTCCCCATTTATACCCGCAATGGGTCTATACAAGCTGTGCTGGGTCATTCAGAACTACAGTGCTAGGCAGGGCAGGAGGCAGTGTGGGCCATGGCAGAGGGAGAGAGAAGTGGCCCAATGCGTACGAGGAGCTCCTACATGCTCCTCATTTCCAATCTAATGGTCTTTCTCAGTTTAAGTGGTATTTAGCACTTCTGTTGGCTAATAGAATTGGCTAATAGTTTCCTCTCTTTACCAAAGACCAGTCTAAAAGCAGAAAGGGTACTCAGCTGTCTACAGAGATTAGTACCAAATCCACACAGGTTTGCAGTGAGATGTGGGTGCCTGTTCTACGAAGGTATGTGTATCCCAAATGCTTCAATAGGCCCAGTCTGTTAAAACTCACCCCATCTTAGAACACAAAACCTGATTTTAGCATTTGAGATACACAGCTACAGATTGGAAAGAAGGGTAGTGGCTGCTATTCCTATTTTAAAGGCTACTGGAGCTGATGAGTGTCAGAAAAGGAGAAATTAAGCTAGCGCCTTGGCTGGCACAACACAGGGGGGAGAAAAAACCACCTTATAGCCCAAAGCAGCAAGATGTTGTATGTGTATATAGGTTGGCTTTTCTTTCTAACCAGTCACTAACACTGCTGTGGTTGGTGAGCAGGTGGGGAGCTCAGGGATGATGTGCTGATGAACCTCTCTGAGGCGCGCCGAGAGAACAGCTCCACCAGCACCACTGAGTCCCCTGGCCCTGCTGCGCCCACATGGACCCCCTCTGCACTGCACCCTCCCAAGGGCAACAGCCAGCAGCCACGGTCTGTGTCAGTCTCTACAATCCCAGCTTTAGACTCTCTTGCCTCCAGTCACGGACCTTCTATCTATGCAGAAAACCTCCTGGACCCTTTTGCATTCCCCGCACACAGTGGAAGGTTAACGCCAAGGACTCCTCACAGCATCACCATCACCCCTCCAACCACTCCTCAAACCAAGCGGCGGCACAAGTTGAAGCCACCACGGACTCCTCCTCCCCCTTGCAGGAAGGTTTTTCAGCTGCTACCTAACTTCCCAACCCTCACAAGGAGCAAGTCCCACGAATCCCAGTTGGGGAACAGGATAGATGAAGTTCCTCCAATAAAGTAAGTATAACACTTCCTCCTTCCCCACAGGCACTGGTGGGCTGTGTTATACCAAAGTGCGTTCAGTGCTCCAGTTCTGACTCTCTGAAAGGGTTGCCTTGTCATGGTTTCACTGTAGTCTGAGAACCTGTATCTGTGGGATATTCTAAGATAACCCCAAAACCTGCTTGTTAATGGTATTCTTTATTTGAATTCAATTGAAATTGCACCTCCTGGGGGGGCTGGGGTGGCTGCTGCTATTTAAGGGCCCCAGCCAGTTTTCCTGAAGCATCTAATAGCCAATTCCAGGTACTAGAATTCTCTTCTGTCTTTAAATGTTCCTCACAGTTCAGGTCTCAGTGGCAGGTATCCTTTTATGTTTTTATCTTAAGGTGTATCTTAGCTGCTAGTGTGAGCTTTCAAACACATTTATGACAGTGTTATAGCTCCATAGCAAGGCAAATGGTCTTAGGCAGCACCATTTTATGGACTGAGCTAGGCTCTGAGATACACTTTTTTTGTGTAGGTAGGATGGAGTGTGTATTAATCTAACATATAACGACTGGTTGAAGCGGGGAAAGCAACATACCTTCCAGAGACTCTGCCCAACCCAAAACATGAGAGGCTTAGGTCAGCATCCAAATTCTGCAGCAGGCACTGGAGCATTACAACTTACACTAACTCTTTGACCACCTGAAACAGTTCACAAAGCCTGTTCCACTCCAGACCCTTTTGCTCAAATTACATTCTCATCTGCAAGACACAATTCAGGTGCACTCTTTACACTGCCCTCACAGGCTGGAGCTCTGCCCAGCAAAGCCTGCCCTTTGTAGACAGGAAAACACTGGCTATGCAGCAACTTCAGGAGCCAAAATCAGAGATCTTTGTAAGCCCAACATTAAAAGCTGCAGGAAAGAGTTTCTGCTCTAGCAAAGTGTGTATCCTGTCACATCAGTGTCAATGTCTAATAAATCTGTACTTTTTCTCTCTAGGTTCGGTAAGAGATTTTTACAGGGCTGTCTTCATGTCATTGTGAGAGAGAAGATCCTGTCCTGTCAGCTTTCCATGATCATCCCTGTGCAGCCACTGGAGGTCCTCAACAGGGCCTTCTGTCCCAGAGCTGCTGTTAACTCTAGCAGGAGCTTGGCCTACTGGAGATCTGCGGGATATTCACATGGTCTTTTCTGTACCTGGTATCTCTTCAGATTACAAGAGCAAGGAAAAGGAATACTGATGTTTAAAGGGCTAAAGCAAGGGGTTTGGGTGTAGATGCATGTCTGTGACTTCAGACAGCTGTTATGGATTGATGCCTCTTGGTACTAGAAATAACTTTAGACCAAACTATTTGGTATCTCTGTATATTCATTGCCAAGTATCTCTGTAATGAAATTAGACAGTTACGTACAACCTTTTGAGAAACACTTCAGCATGTGCTTAAATGTGGAATGCTCCCCTGATGCTGATGAGTCTGTTCACATGTTTGATAGTTTAGTGTTTTTGTGGTTTTATCCAGTGACATATTAATGCCATTTAGTGTTTTACCTAACCTGATTTGACCATGTGTGTCTGTCTCAAACACAGCCTGTAATCTTGGAAGCTAATGTAGAGAGATATGGGCCTCTTGGATTTAGCCATCTTAATTGGTGTATTATAATTGATTCAGATGACTCTGCAGTTGGATGGCCACACTAGATATTCCTTAGAAAAGCAACTTCCAGCCTATTCTAAGATGCTGAAGGCCACAGATGCCTTTAAAAGTTTACTGGAATAACGATAAAAAAGAATCTGGTGCCATCTAGGGTCAAATAAAGAGACTGTCTTTTTGTAAGCGTTGACAGTGTCCAGCCTTGAAGCTGTGTTGATGCTTGCAGAGTTATTCCCTCCAGATTTGCAACATGGCTGTAGATTTAATTCAGGAAAGATATCAGAATCTGAATATTGGAGCATTTTTAGGAAGTTAAGTGGTGTATCCACTGGAGTGCTGAGCTGGTGTTCTGAGGTCTGCGCTTCCAGCTAGCTGAGTGATCTCACTGAAAACTCTTTGTTCTTCTGGGTCACACTGGCCCTGTCTATAAAATGGAGATAATGATTTTCAGTGTAAAAGAATATTGTGAAGTCTGCTGACACTGCATGGGAGCTGGGTGATGGTGTCTGTGTTAAACCAATGGGGAATAAAACCTGACTTTCCACTTTAAGAATGGGCTAGACCTAATCAGATGGACTCTGTAATCCTACATGTAAAACATAATGATTTAACTAAAAAAAAGAGGAAGAATTATGATTCCACAACCAAATCTGATCTTACATTGCCTCCATGTGAGAACAAGTACCAGAGCAGGATCTGGTAGTAGCTTCGCAGCAGAAGGCAAAGTGATCTCAGCTGTGCTACAAACAGTGTTGTGGCTGCGGGTCCTTATCTATGACAGCGATTGCTTTGTTTCTGTCTAGACTGGTAAGCACACTTGTGAGTGATGCTTCCCTAAACCATCCTTTTGTTCTCCAGCAGAACTCTCCCAAGGATCCCCTCAAACGGTACGAAGAGACTTTGGCTTAGCTGTAACACACAGGTAAGCAACAGGCTGTGGGAGAGAGAGAAGTTTGAAGTTGGGTCAGTTGCCTCATTTGTCAACTTCAGCCTTAAGTGTGCATTTCAGCTTCATTTCTAAAGCAGTCCCGCCTGTCTGTCACTACCTACAAAGCTTAATTCTCCTTTAAGCATGAGTTAACATCATTTTTCCCCTCTTGTCTCTATTTAGGTTCTCTACAAAGTCTTGGTTATCTCAGATTTGCCAAGTCTGTCAGAAGAGCATGATGTTCGGGGTGAAGTGTAAGTACTGCAGGTGAGCACACAGCAATCATCTTCAGAAGAGCTTTGCATGTGATTCATTAAAATTTGCCAGTAACACATGTCCTTTGATGTGCTGCACCCTTAGCAGTGGCATCGTTTTTTCAGTGAGCTTCTTAACTGGCAAAGGGAGGCTCTGGCACAACTTACACTTTGGGCTGGAAGCCTGACACATGGATGAACTAAATTCAGTTCCCTGGCACAGGCTTCCTACCTGATCATGGGCAAACCCTGCACTGGGAGCTGGATACCTAAATAACAGTGAGGATTTTAGTTCTCTGGGTTGTTAGTCCAGAGCACTGAGGTTTAGTGCCTGACTGTAGCTGCATGACTGTCAGTGAAGGTAACTGCATTAAAAATAAATCAGATGCTAAGATATGTATGTGGCTTTCATTAGCCTAATGACACACATAATAGGATTCCTTATATAAATGCATGCTCCTCTGGGGCCCGGAGCATTCCAGAACTCCCTCTGAGATTAGCATAAGAATTACAAATTAAGGGTAGGCTTCCTTTTCTGGGGAAAGAACAAGTTGCTATTTAACATGTAATGTATCTCTTTCAGATTAAAATGTCACAACAAATGTACTAAAGAGGCACCTGCTTGTAGAATCTCTTTCCTTCCCAGTAAGTAATTTTCTGCAAGTTCTTAGCATTTCAATGTAATTGATGGTATCACAAGAATAAAAAAGTCTGATTAAAGCTTTTTTCCTTCCTTCTCCTGCCTGTTTTTCAGTAGCAAAAATAAGAAGAACAGAGTCTGTTCCTTCTGATATCAATAATCCAGTAGACAGACCAACAGAACCACAATTTGGAACTCTTCCCAAAGCACTAACTAAGAAGGTACATGGCGACTGCAGTATGTCTGGTGTCTGTAATAAAACTGCTGTGCCTGAGGCTGGAACAGCTTTCCTTTCCCTGATGTTCAGTAGACATTGAGGGCAATTCTTTCTTTCTTTTTATTGTCTCCTCATGAGTGACTTCCTTTTCTTTACAGGAGCATCCACCAGCAATAAACCATCTGGACTCCAGCAGTAATCCTTCTTCTACAACCTCATCCACACCCTCTTCTCCAGCCCCATTCCAGTCTTCCAACCCTCCCAGTGCAACACCTCCCCCAAACCCCTCTCCTATGGGCCACAGGGATGGACGCTTTAACTTCCCAGGTAAACACACCTTTTCAGGAGACCCCTACCAAGGTTAGAAGGGCCTCTATATGAGCAGAGGTTGATAAGACTTCATAGGCAGTGGCGGGTTTCTGAATACATGGTTGTGTCTTAAGCAAGGTGTGAAGGTGTATTTTGTTACCTGATAAAAGAAAACATCTATTCTTACATGTTTATTAGTGGTACCAACAAGATACCTTTGCAGCAGACAGGTTATTGAGGAATGTTTGCAGCTTTCTTAAGTTATTTCATTTCCTCCTTTTTTGAAAAGGACTAAAAAACCCCCGTTATATTCTTTCTCCTCCCTTCTCTCACTGTGCTGTGAAATGCATGCTGCCTGCTGTGCTGGTCACCAGTGGCTTTAAATCCTAAATTGATTGCTAGAGCAAAACATACAAATGAGAACCTGAGCAAATTCCTTTACCAGTCCCTTCCAAAAGATAACCAGCAACAAACACTCAATTTTAAACCACTGACATACACATATGGTGGAGAAGAATTGACCCTACCTGCTTGACAGATGAGGAACCCAATGTGCAGTCTTTAACAGCCAACAGAGGCCAGAATCTCTTGACAAGGGCAAGGATTTACATCATGAGAATAAATTAAATCCCTTTGATCTGGAAATTGAGCAGCATGTGACTTTGTAACTCCTCCATCTAGCCTTCAACACTGCTGTATTTTGTGTCAAGCTTTTGATCTGTGAGTGGAAGTTGCTATTTTAGCTTAGTCAGAGCAGAAGCAGAGCCAGTTTAGTACAAGGATTCTACTGCAACTACTTTGTATTGGGACATTCTGCTCTAATTCACTGAAATGCAGAGAACTGTTTGGAGACGGCTCAAGAGCTTCAGCTGCTCTGTGTGTGCCTCTGAAAAGCTGAAGACAGGAGAGGGCATCAAAGCACCAGCCTTTAGCATCCCTGGGTCCCTTAACTTGCCTCTGCCACTTGAAGTCTGAATGTGTTGTTTCCCCACCAGACTGCTTATTAGCTCTCTTGACAAGTGTCATCTGTTGTAGTCTTCCCAAAATGCATGTGCTGGAATTCACCCCCTCAAGCAGGCTGATAATCTACTAATCTGTTTCCCAGCACTGAGTTGGGACTAATTCATGGAATGCATTTGGAGCACTCTGTGATGATCCTCTAACTTGTTTGTGTTGTTTTTTTCTCCTGGTATTTTTTATTTGCTGTTCTTTTTTTTTTTTAAACAATTAATCCAAAAGCTGCCTACTACATTCAGCACAGACAACAATTCATCTTCCCAGGTGAGTTGATGGGGTTAATTCTACTAACCAGCTCCTACTGCCAAAAAGTAACTTGGTTGTAAACTTTGCATGCTGCCTGAGAACAGTAATTCTGCTTTTAAAAAGACTATCTAAACCAGTTCAGACTTTCTCTTATCTCAGGATGGAATTCAGGGCCCTCCCTCCTAACAGGAGGTACTGATGTGACTTATGCACTCAGGTGAAACTTTGAATAGTCAGCTGGAAAACAGCTTTCTGCTGGGGGGTTCTACATACAGCAGTGTTCTTTCTTTCAAAAGGCTCACTTTTAGGGGTTTGTATCTAATATAAAAGGACCCCGGGCAGACTGGGTACATTTGGAATACAGGACCTGCAGTACAGATGCATTCACAAAGCCTAGTTCTGTGAGGATTTAAGTATTTCTGATTGAAGGCCTTTAAGCAGTCCACAGACAAGGACTTGAAAGACATTATAGATCAGTAGGTGAACGGGAGGAAGACTGGGCCTGGTCAGTGTACAGGCATAGAGGTACTAGGAAAGATGAGCACAGTTTTAACTGAATAGAAGGATGAAATCATATTGTCTGCATCTGAATTTACTTTATAAGTCCTGAATAAGCAGCAAATAATCACGATTGCAATGTTAAAACTTCAGTCTATAGGGGATTAAAGTGTAAAATACGTCTCATAAATGTTTCTACTTCCCCAGAAATTCCCAGTCCTGCCCAGTCAGCACAGCCTTCAGAAACAGCCACAGACACTAAGTAAGTACAGCTCCAAGTTCTTCTATTTGCACGGTAGTTACCTGATGATCTTCAGATGCATCTGAGAGCTCTGTGTTATGTCCAAAACTGAACTTATCGGAGAACTCCCAGGGTGTTTAATTAAAAGAGGATGGCACACTTGGCTGCAAGCAAACATCTTTTTAAGGATCTGAATTCTATGGCATACAAAAGATTTTAACCCACATTGCCAGTGCTCCAAATCACTTTTCTGATCTAGGTGCCTCAGTAGCATGAATGGGAATATCCATTACCGGAACACATTGTAGTAATGTAGCCATGCCCTTGCCAGATCAATTCCTACCACTTAATAGCTGAAAATCACTTCAAAGTCTTTGCCCCTCATTTGCTAAAGTAACCTTAGAAAGTCCTTTTCTGTTAAATGGAGCAGTAATTGTGTTTTTCTCTGAGCTCCTCTGATGCTGTCAAGATCTGTTCTCCATTTGCTTCCTTCACTCCACTAACAGCACATGTAGCAGCCCGCTTTTCAGACTTGGGTGGATATGCAAACATTATTTTCACTGTAATCCTCTCTTCTCTTGTTAGTGCTGATCAACAGCCAGACACACATGGAGTTGAATGTGAAGCAGAGGTAGGTTTTTTTCTCATTTGCCCATCACTTTTCTGCAAATTCATCTCTATGTGGGATGAAGCCTTTCTTGTCCACACCCCTACACAGACATACAGATGTCAGGTGCCTACATCCAACCCCTGATGTTCTCTCAGAGCAGCCTGTGCTGCTGGGCTGCTCCTGCCCTTCAGATGGGGCTCTCAGCACGCGTTTCCCTTCTGTGTTTGTGAGCAGGTGGAGGAACCAGAGATTAATAAATCAGACCCTGAAGATGACGAGGATGAGGTGGAGGATCTGCCAAACAGACGGCCCCGCTTGCAAGGGATGATTTACCGCAAGCCCAGCCAGACCAGCGTGTACTTGCAGGAGTGGGACATCCCCTTTGAACAGATTGAACTGGGGGATCCCATTGGCCAGGGGCGGTGGGGGAAGGTCTACAAGGGGAAGTGGCACGGGGAAGTGGCCATCCGGCTGCTGGAGATAGATGGGAACAACCAGGATCATCTCAAGCTCTTTAAGAAGGAGGTGATGAACTACAGACAGACCAGGCATGAGAATGTGGTACTCTTCATGGGAGCATGTATGAACCCCCCTCATCTAGCAATCATTACCAGGTAAGGATAGAGCAGCATAGTAGTATTTTTATATGTATAAGTTAATATTTATTCTTTATATATAAAAAGAACCCTCTCACTGTCGGGAGGTGGCAGACACGCAGGCTGTGTTGCTCAGTTTTGGATACAAGCGTTGTCTCCTTTTAGGGAACATACAATATTTTTTGCCAATTTTCATTTTCCTTTTGAATTCTTAAATAATAAAATCCAAAATGTAGGAGGAAAAAAATTTGGAACAGGCTGTTCCTCTGCCATCTCCCTCCAAATGGTTCCAGCGCAGCAAAGTGACAACAAAGCAGTGTGTGAGGCTGGTAATGCACCAGTTACCTTTTCTGTTCCTCTGAGGGACACTTGGCAGCAATGGTACTATTTTTGGCCCCTCCTTTGTTTTCAGTATTTAGTTGAGATGAGGATCATTTAGCTCCTAAATGCTTTTTGGAGTGTTCCTGTGCAGGCTGAATTTATGTGGGGCCAAGGGCATTACGTAATTTATGTAAGGCCAAGGGCATGCCACTCTCCTAGTCCAAAAGCTGATTCTGAGCAGTGGAAGAGCACTGGGATTCTGTCACCCCAATAAGAAACCCAACTGAACATCAGTATTGACTTTTTATTTCCCTCCAGTATAGAATCATAGAATAGTGAGGGGTGGAAAGGGCCTTAAGATCATCCAGTTCCAACCCCCCTGCCATGAGCAGGGACACCTCACACTAAACCATGCCACCCAAGGCTCTG
>WYDI02028785.1:0-25692 GCA_009867235.2 Psittacus erithacus
GGCCAAAAGTCAAAACCACAGCACTGCACCAGCTACTAAGAAGGAGAAAAATGGCTGCTACTGCTGAACCCAGGACACCATTGAAACAGTATGACCATATCCAAACTGCTTTTTGGGAAAGGTCCTTGGTCCAGAGCATTCCTGGCTGCCATCTGGAAGAGTATACACTAAAATCTTACCACTCTGTGATAGAATTATTAAAGTCTGGGCTCAAGCTCATGTCCTGACTTTGTTTTAATTTCATTTGTGTAGTCTCTCACTGCACAAAGCACAGGATACAGATAGCTAAATGACCAACTAGTCAACAACATACCTAAAACTGAAACTCTCTAGTAGGGTCAGCATGGAGACAGGGCTGCTTTTTCTTCTCATTAGCAGTTCTTTCAGTGTAATGACCATCTGTCTTCAGCGGCCCTGGCATAGATGCCATCACTGTAACAGTAACAGACCTCTACTTTCAGCATTGTGAAGATGCTGCGATTTTTCTAACCTTTCAACATGAAAGAGTTAGATTTTGTTATTAAGCACAATCCTTGGTTTACATCTCCACAGCTTTCCAGGGAAGGTCTTCTGTAAATCGTGTCATATTCACAGACACTCCAGATGTTATGTGCCCAGAGCTGTTCCTTTATCTACGCAGACAGTGGTGATAATATGGTAGTCTCTGCTTTGCAGGGTCCGAGGCAGTGAGAAACTTTCAACCCTGGGAAGCATCAGAGCCAGAAAACTGCTGATCATCCTAACAGCTGTGTCATTTTAAAGATACGCAGCTTCTCTCTCTCTGTGATGGTGTTCATCCTCTAGCTCCAGCAACAAACAGAGAGCACTGTTTCTCACCTAGCAAAAGAATTTCAATGCCGAACAGTGGTGGTGGTAGTGAATGGATGGATCCTCCTTTCCCTGTAGTGATTTAAGAGGTAGGCAGAACCTGACCGCGCTTTATAGTCAGTTAAGGCTAGTGAGAGGGAAGCAGTAAGAGAAAGCAGATTAAGCGTGACAGTCAGATAGACTGGATGTACCAAGCCAGCTCCATTCTTTTTGATGTGACTATTCAGAGGAACAAACAACATGCAGCTTTCCCAGTCTTCCAAGCATGACACTGACAAACTTTGTAACATACTACATCAGTATCTCTCCAGTACACAATATGTACCTGGTATTTGAAGGAAAAGACCAAATAATTCTTTAAAGATGCATCTACAGTAGTAAATGAAATATGCTGTCTTTGGTTCTACACTGCCACTGAATGGTCCTTGTCCATACATTCAAACTCTCTTCTCAAAACAGGATTGCTATGTGCTCTCTTTTGGAGGCTAGTAATTGGCATGGGCCAATTACTTTAGGGCCAGTCTAATGGTACCACAGCAGACAGTGCAGTTATGGTACACAGGCACATTACATTCTCAAACACTGATTTACTGACACTGATGTAATTGTGACATCTTTTAGCAGACTGTCCATTTCACAGTTTTCTGACAGCTCATGTTCTAAGGTCATATTCAAAGGAGAGGGTGTGATCTCACTAAATGCTGCTATAGTAAATACTGAGTTAATGCCATTACTCCGGATTGACAGTTATATAAAAAAATAAAGAGGATAAAAGAAATAAAGCTGGAATGCAGTGAATGGAGTGAAAAAATGTAAGAGATGGGCTGATGGGCTTTTTCAATCAGTTTAAGTGCAAATACAGTTGTAGTTGGGAGGAATTATGTACAAGATTCTGTACTGCACTTTTTGGTACTGAGGTTAGGACATGACAAAGCGTCGTGCTGTGTCTGAGGCCATACTGATGAGGCCCATAGCACAGTTCATATAGCCCTGGGATTCTCTGTAATAGCAGCTCTTCAAGGTTTGCATAAATTTATTCTGAAATCCCTGACTCAGTACAACCTTCCTGGCAGTTTTCTGTGCTGGAACATCTGAGCAATGTAATTATACCTTTCAACACAGCTTCCACTCCACTCCCCAGTAAATCTGAGGCTTTTAGGGGCCCTTTGCTCCATAAAGAGCTGTATTTATGTCATCAAGGCCTGAAGCATGGAATGCATCCTCAGCTTAGGTATATATTTTGAATTGTAGTTTATTTTGTTTATAATTTTGTCATTTTCTCTTAGCATCGTTTAATTTTCATAGGAAGAAAATATATCCATAGATCTGTTTAATGGGAAAGAAATTTGTTTCGTTTGGCTTCTGGGCATCTGTTCAAGGCTGGTCACCACTGAGTGTTTGGAGTCTGTGATTATCTACGTGTTGGTGCCGCACTTCCAGCTGGTTCATCTATCTGTATAGGGCTCAGGCATTTGGAGGCTGTAAGATTTCCACCCTCACATGTCAGCATATGTTCAGTCACTTGATGACTGATTATAGCTGAAGAAAGAGTTTATAATGAATAACTTAGTCAGCTCATTAAGGACGCTTACTTGCTTGCTTGGTCACTTGCTTGCAGCATATCCTCCAGCACACTGTAGTTTCTTCAAATGTGTTTGTGAACCAGGATAATTTAACCAGTTTGTTTTAACACTGTGGGTGGATTCAGAGCAGTGCTCTGGATGAATTCATTATTCAAAGACTGTTGATTAGTTAATTAGTTAATTGCTCAAGTGAATTATGCACTATTGTTTCTGTTCCCTGCCTGCTTAGATGCTTGTGCAAGTGTTCATTATTAACTTCGAGTCACCCTGGAGGCAGTGCCATGGAAGGTTCATCTTCAAGGTATCCTGCTTTTACCCAAACACAGCTGCAGGGCTGTTCTTTTGGTTATTCTTTTTAGTCAAGCCTTTGTCAGCTTAGGGAAATGTATAAAGGCATCTTCATGCTCAGTTGTTATCTTAAGAACAGCATGTAGTTAATATAAACAAATTACTCTAGAAACATTTTAAAGAGGAAACAAGTATGACAATCAGACAGATTTTCCTCAGAACTTCAGTAATCCAGTCTAATCTTATTAAAGTAAGAGTACTTAACAGCTCCATCTGCGAAGTACCTTAACTCAAATAGCAGGAAGAAAATCCTCCAGTTTCTTTCTGAGAGGCAAGGATTCTTCAGCATTCATAATTTTTTTTGAGAACAATAGGTATTGTGCCAACAATATCACAAATCGTAATCTACTGATGACTAAATTATGAAGTTGGTCCAGGAGATTTGTGAAAGACAAACAAATTAAATCAATGAGACGCTGCATCTGCTTTGGTCAGAGGGCTGCAGTCGTGGGAGCCAGAATAAGGAGTAGGTTCTGTCCCAGACGCAGAAAAACTGAAGTATTTCTACCAGCTAATTAAGTTTTCACATGAATAATCACTCAAAAATTGTACTGACAAGCTAAGAATTTCCTACAAATATACTAATTTTATGGCAGACTGTTATCTGCACAATTTACAGGCATGCTTTTCTAAAATTCTTTGAGATATTTAATGAAATCACAATATTGTGCCCAGTGGAATAGAAGGATAAAATAAGCAATCCCACTAAGTAGGGATTTACTGAAGTGATTGAACATTAACTGCCCTCTTTTGCATTTCTTTGTAATATAATGAATAATAACATTCTATTATGAAAAGGACACATTCAGACAAAAGAGAGTATTGGAATGAATTAGCCTTAGGTGTTAACAGATGTACTACCAGAATGGTTGAAAAACAGAGACGGATCAAGGCAGCTGAGAATGGCATGAATGGAATCAAATGACTGATTTGATGGGTGGTTGTTTGTAGTATTTAACTCAAATTCTTGAGTAAAGTTGGCTGAACTGGATAGTCCTGTGTCCTTTATTATAGTCAAACCTGAAGTAATGGCCATTTAAAGGAAATTTTATTCTGGACCTTTTATACTGAGATTTGGGAGCGTACTGCTCTCAGAAACTCTAGAAAACAAACAGAAATCTGACCATGGGCCTTTCTGGCACCTGGTGCACTGAGGGAAACAAAAAACAAGAAAAGCTCACAGGGATTTTCTTAATATGGTTTCCAGTTACGCAGTTTTCTCTTTTATGAAATTTCCATTAGCACCCATACTCAGATCAGATTTAATTGTTTTCCAGTTCCTATTTATACTCTGCAATTAAACTGACAGACTGCACAAAGTGATGTTTAAAGCTGTCAGCAAATCATTCTGAATCTGTAACATCAACACTTTCCTGCCTGTATTCTGGTAGGGTTGCAGTGGGGAGGTGACTCAGCTGTCATATTGTTTCATTTCTGGGTTTCTCACAAGTGAAGCGTGTGCCGATTATGTAGTCCTTCATTGGCTGCTGTTCTTGGCCACTGTCTCTGGTGAAGTGAGATGAGATACCATCCCTTAGCAATTTCTCTTGGGATTGCTGGACAGACTCCAGCCAAGTATGGGATGCTGAGCACAGCGCATGTTCCTCCCTGCTCAGAGTCCCTGGGGCTGAGTCTCTCACCGAAGATGAAGATATCCTTTGAAAACCAAAAGAATTTGCTCAAATTATTAAATGAATTTATCTTGTTGAGACTGGAGGTAGGACTTTGTTGATTTTCCTACTTCCTCCTGCTGGTTGAATGCTTTGTAAGCATCATGGCAAGTTTCTGCCCTTTATCACATGGTGTTTCAGGTCTGGCACAGACACATAGCACAAGGTGCAGATAAACAGAGCAGCTTACAAAAACCAGTGTGCCTTTCAGTGCCATCTGTGAATACTCTTTCCTTGATTTTTATGATAATTTTATCTCAGAAAATGGATCTTCTTCACTGGACAGTACCTTGCAAGCCTTCCCTTCAGAGCAAAGTAATATCTGAAATCAGCATTAGGATTCTTTAACTTTGCACAGTGCTCCTTGACTTCACCAAAGTACATGCCAAAGACACTTGTTTCAGGATTAAGCTGTGTGAAATCTACCAGTTGGGATTTTATTGCATACAACCACAAGCTGTGTTGAAATTCAAGTTGAAAATTCCTTCAGAGTCACTCTGTGCTTGTTTTCTTAGTTTTTGCAGTGTGGTTGTGACCCCACAGCTCATTTATTCTTTCTTCTATACTTTTTCTTTCTTTCTCTCTCTCTCTTTCTCTCTCTCTCTTTCTCTCTCCTTTTATGGGGCTTGAAAAAAGCCCTCCACAAGTGCAAAGGAGTGAAGGTTTTCATACTGTCTTCATCAGACTCTGGAAGGCTTATAAGTAGTTAAGCTGCCTTTTATTGCTATGTAATTCCAAATTGCTTGTTAAACACTTACTTTTCAGCTTTGACCTTTGCATCAGTGACCTTGCATGCGTAGCATTAGCAATGAGTAAAGATAACTTCTTTCTATTCTTAGGAAGGGGAAGTTGCCAAACTTCGGATAATTTAGACATCTCATGCATTTTTTCATAGAAATTATTAGTTATTTTTCTTCTGCAGAACACAAGAAATTCAAACTTCTGCTTCTAAAAGTGTGGATGTGTATTCAAATCTCATGGATTCGTATCAATGTCAAAAATGGTTTTTTTCCAATGATGGGTACAGAAGCCCCCACATTGCCAGAAGGCAATGAAAAAAAGAAGAATAAAACTACTATTCTGTAACAGAACAAGTAGAAACAAAGCAAAATCCCTAATGGATCTCCCAGTGAATGCTCTGCTGGAATATATAATGACTTGCTCCTTATATTAGATCATATATGGCACTACTGGATAGAAGCATGTTTTGTTGTTTGCATGTTCATTCTTAAGTCCACTTCTCTTCCCGAGTAGTTTCATTCATTCAAGCTCTTTGGGTCAAGAATAAGCATGGCTTATAACAAAAAGTAAAGAACATGTCAGGGAAAAAGTGAGAGCTTCCAAATGAGAGCAGGATGGGCACAGTCCTGGCTGCCTGATAGATTATGCTCAAATAGAGCCTTTGTGATGATGCCATGATTGAATGTCCTTATCTTTTTTTGCTGTGCCTCCAAACCCGGCTGAGGTAGCAATGCAAGAAGACTGCTCATGGAAAACCAGTCTTTTGGTGACTGGGGCCTACAGCTGTTCCTTTAGACCCCTTACTCTCTGTCTTCAAAAAACTGGACTCTGTTCCAAAGAAACCAGGATTTAACTATTAAGCAGATGTGCAAAATCCCCTTTAATATTAAAGAGGGGATGCTGAGAGAGTGGTGACCTAAGTCCACACAGCTGTAGAAATTAAAGAATTCACTTGTACCAGTGAGGCAAAGTGTGTATGACAGACTCATTCTTTTTACCTTCAGATTCAAACAGGCTCTGTTTTATTAAGCTTACTCGAGTTGTGTGTTCAAGCTTTCCCTTGTGCCTGTGAAAGGTTGGAGTGCTTCATTTTTTAGTGAAAGATCAGATTATGAAATCATTACAAGATCCAGGATCTGGATAAGTCTCAAACATCTACCTGTTTTGTGTCTGCCATAAAATAGCCCTGTATTGAAACCTTTTGAGTTACTGAGTTTGAAACAGTACATATCCTAAGTCTGTTGCAGAAGTCATAAAGAGTGTTCAACTGGGAACAACAGAGCAGAAAGCTCTTCCTTCTTGTCTTTCACTTTCTGCTCATAACCTAATGTTTCTTTTTCCTTTAAAAAAAAACACACCAAAATAAACCCCACGAAAAAAACCAAACACAATTGCAAAAAAAACCCCAATACAATATTCAGTCTTTTCGGGGATTACTATGGGTGCTGCTATTGGGGAGCTGCCATAAAAAGTGCTGCCATGTGCATTGTGCAGCCTTTATGGTGATGTCTATGTCTCAATCAGTTGTTTATTTAAAAGAAAACATCTTTAGGTTTTGGTACTGTGTGCAAAGCTGCTAGTGAAAAGAACTCATAAATGTCCCAAAAAGGAGATAGAAGCAACACTCCTTTTCTTCTTCTGTTTAAAGTGTTCCTGATCCTGAAGCCTATTTCTCTAAGACCAATGGAAGTAGAAAAATGTAAATGTTGTACAGAAAGAGGATCAGACCCATAAACTGTCCATGTCTGCTGCTCTCTGCTGACATTCTTCAGTGGCATTCATCGTAGGACAGGCTGTTGTCCATGTGGAGTTCTTGTTTAAACTAGTGAAATCCTCATCATCTGAAAGGCAGAGTGCTGGAAAACACGCAGCCAGACCTGGCCCAAACTACCCAGCTGATTACCATCAAAGTTTGGTATTTGTGTCATGCTTATTGACTTCGGGGCTTCATAAGCAAACCAGTGCTCAAACAATGGAAGCAAGCAAGTAAGGGTTTGTTTACAACCCTGAGTATTGTTTTAATTAACTCATTTAGATCAATTTAGGTTGCCAGTCTGTACCACTGCAAGGTCTGTTGTAGACTCAGTCTACTGAATTGGACATGTGTAAATCAAATCGTATGATAACAGTGGAGTGAAAGAGGTGCCCGGATGGGCACTAGGGAGTTTGAAGATGGAACAAAGCTCTTTCTTTTTCTTGAAATGTGCTCCAGCTAGAGGCAGCAGAGAAGCTGATCCTTTTTCTTCACTGCTTGGCTCCAACTTTTCTCCAATAGGCCTGAGTAGTCCAGCAAGCCAGTCTGGATCTTTCCAGAAATCCCTGTGCAGGACTCCAAGCAAAAAGAAGAAATACATGAGCCCGTAAACTCCCAGCCCAGGCTGGTATACAGTAACAAAGATGTGCCCAAGGCCCAGTGTAGTGCTGGGGTTGTTGACTCCAAATGGTAATCGCTGGGGAAATAGATGGCTTTAGACGGATAATTATTATAAGCATTAGCACATGCTGCTACAATGCTGAAAACATTAGAAACTATGAAATCAGCCATTCTCTGACCTGTGCATTGTATTTATGTATGCAGAGGTGTAATGCTTCCATTAATGAACAGATTGCTTAAAACATAAAGCAGGATGGGAAGGATTTTCAGGAAGGAACATTGTAAATTTTCAACATGACCTGCATGAAAGTGTCAGCAGAGTGGTTTGCATCTGTCTGTGTAATGGACAATTAATGGTTTAGAATAAAATGTATAGGGGTTAATGGCGTCCTTTTTCCCCTTGAATACTCCTTGAAAGCTGGAGAGAAGTGAGATTGTGGCATGGGTAGTCTTGTTTTTAATAGATTGACACTTACTGGATACCACCAAGACATTTATGAGGCCATCCCTGACAATGTAACGTTTCTTCCAGGTACACTTTTGAAAAAACAAAATCACTTAGAAAGGAATTATCACACTTGTTTTATGGTATTGCTTTTTTTAATGTAAATAGTCTAATTTAGCCTGGGAAAAAAATGCATGAGAGGCTTCTATATAGTTCTTCTGAAGCTGGTTTTTTTTTTCCAGATTTAATTGTAGGTGCATTTGGAGCTGGAAAAGCAGTTGTTTACAGGTAAGTGGTAAATACAATGGATTTTCTATTTTACAGCTTTGGTAGGAAATCTGCAAATAAGCAAATTTCACATTCCTTTGTTTCCGTAGTGCAATGTGTAAAAGATGATAATTGCAGATGATAAATTAGGCATCCTGTGAGAAACAAAAGCTTTTTTCCCATGCTCAAAACTGTCATTTTCAATGAAATTCTCCATGCTTTCCATGCTTGAGTCTTAGCTCAGGAAACTTCTGGAATATTTGACTCCTCAGTTTATTTTAAATGAGAAATTTAAAAAGCATAACATTCTAAACTGATTTTTTTCCCTGTGGAAATGGTACTAGAAAGACATTTTCAAGGGTCTGATTCTTGAGAGGCCTTGTACGTTAAGACATGAACTATTTATTGAAAATTCTTTGAAAGTTCTTTTAGCCTCACTTTATGAAAAATGTACAAGATCCTGTTTTAAAAATCACAAAGTTGTTGCTGACTATGAATTTTCACTAAATGAACTGTTTGATTTGAGTTATAAATTAAAGCTACCATATGCATAAAGAAAGATTTGCTGCTGTCTTAGTCCAGCCATGCCAACAGTTCCTTGCATTTAAAGATCTACCATCCATTGATGGAAAAATGTAGTCATATTTCTTGATTCCTGTCTGTCTTCTTGTAGTCTGTGTTCCCGACAGCACCTGACTGAGGGAAGGCATGTTCTGCTTTCCAGCTGAATATTTGTCAAAGCATAAGAGTTTAGTAAAACAGGAATGTTAGCTTGTTTTAGCTATAGTAGTAGGTGCAGTGAGTAGACCTGATTTTCCAACTGCCCAGAGAAAGAGCCACGTGAGTACTTTGCAGTGCATCACGTTGCAGTGGCATGAATGACTGCACAGGATGTGAAACATTGGATAATTAGATCCAGTGTGTATTTTAGATAGCAGTAAAAATCTGTTCCATTTAATTTAAGAAAATGAATAGCAGGAGGCCATTTCCTGGCCAGAGTATATCAAATATGCAACTTGTCATATTGGAGAAACAGGATTTTATTAACTGCAGTGTGCTAGAAGAAAAGGTTTTCAGTCTTGCAGAGAAAGTAATTTTTTTTAATGTTTTGCTGAAGTAGCATAGAGAAGTAATCGTAAAAGCTCAGCTGTGGATTAAAATATGAGGAAATTAATTTTTTAATAAGCCGGTTTTGCCAGAATTATGTAAACAACTGCAAAATAGTACTGCTGTCTTAAAAAGTGGAATTTAGACCCTTTCTTGTTTTTATTTGTCTTCCAAATTGCTCTCAGCTATAGATTATCTCATTTTTTAATAACAGATTGTTATTCAAAGGGATGATTTCAGTCATTTTAACTGTGTATTTGCATATTCAGCAGAATTTTGTGATGATTATTCCTGGTTTCTGTAGTCAGTTGTCTCAAGACGTGTCAGACAGAGTTGTTTATTGGCTCAAGATACTTGTAGATCAATTTCTACTTTAACCAAATTGTTTCTTGTTTTAAGAATCTTAAACAGAGATAGCGAGTCTGAATATGTCACTGTTAGTGGAGACGGTATACAACAAATCCAGCAGTGTAAAATATGGCCAGAAGACTGCTGTCAATCCCGAAAGGCAGACTCTGCACCTTTATGAAAACCCAATGTGATGAAATGTGTCTGATGTGCCTTAGTCCTAAGAGGCACCTATTGGTTAACTGTAGGAGGCTGTTTCACTGATGCTGTTGACCTGTGATTTCTTTTGTGAAGAACTTTCAAAATATCACAGTAGGAGTTACAGCTTCTGACAAAATAATAAAGTTCTTTTGGATAGGAAGAGGATTATATAAGTGTTTCCTCAGAAGCAGCCCTACATTTCTGGCTTCAGTGTAACCATCTCAGTTAAGTGTTTTCTCTGCTGCAACATAGGTACCAATGTGCTCCTTCTGTATGCAGTGACCCTTGTTTCTGTCCCTCAGAGCCAGACCTGTGGTGACAGTGAATGCTGAGCTCATTCTGAACCCCATGATTGTGAATCCAGACAATAAAACTTGTCTGCTCCCTGGCTCTCAGCTTTTGATGGCTTGGTAAGTTCATGACAAGACAAAAAAAATCCTCATCCTCTTTCTATTCCTAACTTCCTAACTTTTCTTGCAGCTTTTTGTTGATCATATTCAAAGTTCAAAAGAGATATTCAAACATACCATGTTGAATGCAACAAAAAACCCCTACACAGAATAGAGTTCTTTTAGATGTCCTCCAGTACTTCACAGATTCTCAAAATGAAGTACTTAAATGTTGAATGCTTTGATACACTGAATCTCCTGTGCAGGAGAATGCTCATTTTTCTCCTAGGGATCAAGATGCAAATTCACATGCAATGCTTGGATGAATGGAATGTGAAACAGCTAAAACAGACAAAACACAGGAACAATGATCTGTCAAAATACACATCTTTCTTGACAAAATATATCAGTGAAAGTGATGCAAAGAGCTGGTGGATCCAGTGTTTTCTGTTGGAGAAAGACAGATCTCAGTCCTTTGTGGAAGAGAGAAAATATCTGGCTGGCCATCCTGAGAGCAGTTCACAGGGTGCTGTTTCTGGCTGTCATTGGTCAGAGGAAGGTTTTTTTAGTGCCTTGTACAAGTCAGTGTTGCATATATCTTTAAAAGAGAAACCCTCCACCACAGCCGCATTTAACTTTGAAAAGACAAAGTCCATTCAAAAACTTGAAGCTAATTAAAACAATTTAAGATCAGTTACAAATATAAAATGCTTGTAGGACAGTTGGAGGCTATCTAATAGCACATAATAGCACATAAAGGCACATTTACTACGCTAGTAAAAATTCACTTAGAAAGGACCCCAGGAACAGCTGATAAAAGAGGCTATTAGAAATATATAAGATACTGTTTAAAAGTGGAAATCATAACAAATGAGGAAACTGAAAACAAAACAGAGCATAAACACGTACAACTTGAATACAAAATAGCAGTGAGTCCTGCCAGAGACACTGTGAGGAACAGATTTCTAAGACAGAAGAACTATTCATATAATTTTATTTAAACACATTAGAAGCAAAAATCCTGCCAGGAAGAGGGCTGGATGAAAAGAACATCCATGTGTAAAGGAGGACTCCAGAACACAAGGTAACTGCAGAAATTTTTCATTGCTTTTAAACCAGAGGTGGTCAAAGGGATTCCCCACAGTGGAGGCACTCTTTATATGAGATGAGTTCTAAAAATCATCTCAAATGTCAAAGTCAGAAAAAAGTGTTTTTAGAACAAATTGTTAAATATGAACCATAAAAAATACTCATGACCAGAAAAAGTTCACTCAGTAGTCATAAAGAAACTCAACTCTGGTACTTCTAAATGACGAAATAAGTCAACTTTCAATGCATCTGGAAAGGGGCTGTTAAGAGAGTTTCACTTTTGCTCTATTCTTCTACACTTTATGGGACTTCCCATATTTGCCATAATGTTCCTTGTTTCTATATCCTGTGTAGAAAATCACCCATTTACAGGGCAATGGGGAAAGCACTTGATAGAACTAAATCTCACAACTTTTAAAAGCTTTGGCCTTTCTGGAATAGGATCCAGATCAAGATCCATCCTGATTTTTTGATTCAAGCACCTTTTGATTTAATAGTTGATGTGATAGAGAATTTAAAATATCAAGACTGGGCTGAAGCATGTTCATTGATCGAAATTATGTTTTTTCAGAATTTTCAGACTTTTTAAAAATGCTTTTGTCATAATGGAAATGATTTTGAAACCCTAACATTTGCCAGCAGTCTACTAAAGGAAAAAAGGTGTGGTTTTGCACAAGAAAATAAACAGAAACATTTCTGTAAAAAAACTATTCCTGCTCTGCTAAAGAAATTATTAACAATAACAAATGACGTCTGGTAGGATCTGGTAATTCCTTGCTTTTCACTTCCTGAACTAAGTTTCCTATTTTTTCACCTACTAGAATAGCCAGACCAAAATAAATTCTTTCTGGGATAAACTGCAGTCCGGAAAACATTATGTGTAACTGATTTTCTAAGGATTAGCCATTTTGCGGTAATATTAAGTAATTTGGATTGACTTCTAAAGAGACTACCCCCATGTACGCCATGAGTAGTTTTGAAGAAAGAGGAATATTTTTAAGCTACTTCTTCTAATAAAATATAAAATGTAAAGTAATTAAAAATGTTTCTGTCTACCTGAAAAGCCTGAAGTAATTAAAACGAACCAGTCTGTTGACCTGAGAATACCAGGAAAAGCTAGTAAATTCAGGTTTAAGCCTTTCCCTCTATTTTGTAGCTATAGTCAAATACTCTTTAGATCGCACGTAGGTCACACATGAGCTTGAGTGATATGGGCATCTCTTCAGAAAGGCAAGATTGGTAGCACATAAAAGTTCATATGCTTTAGGATGATGGACTGTTTCCCACTTGTTTCTTGTCTGCTGAAGTTTTCTTTAAACTGTTAATTGTCTTGTTTGGTTGATTGCTCCTACAAGCAAGCTTCTAACCTCAGTTATTGTATTTTTCACTGTGCCTAGGAGGCAGATCTTAAATCTCATAAATTCTTGTCACTCTTGTTCTCTTTTGTAGTCTGTCTTTTTTCTTTCTCCTAAAGCATCCCTCAACACCTCCACATCTTCTTGCCAAAGTGATGAGCGTATCTGAATTTGTCTGGGTGAAATGTGGTTGAAATCTGTGATGTCCTTAGGATTATTTGTGAACTAAATAAACATAAACTCACGAATGTGTGGCAGAATTCTGCTAAACCCATAGTCTTGCCTCCTGCATGGCAAGAGGCTGGGAGACTAATAAACTCTGAAGTTTCACTTTTTTGCATTGCCATTCCCTTTTGAGATGCTCTGCCTGGAGAGGAAGGATTAAACCTTGGCTCTTAAAACCACACTTAAGAATGTGACTTTGTTATAAAATGTGCATGATGAACTACTCTATTCATTACAGTAAATTAAACATACACTGAAATAGTGCTATTTAACAAGTAAAGCATTTCAAGCTGGATTTTTAACTCAACATTTTTTTAAACATGACAGCGCAAAAATTATGTGAGACCTCCAAAGTGAGGTCACAAAGTTTTAATACGTGATGGCAGTTCATGAGTTTACATTTGAGAAAATCCATTATTATACCGTGACATGCGAGACTGGCCTATGAAGCCTGGTGTCTAAATTGCACTTAGGCAATTACACAAGCTTTTCTCATTTTTGTTGTTCTGGTCCTCATCCTTGTGTATTAAGGAATAATTGGTTCTTCATGTGTTAATTCATAATTGCAAAGAAGTAAGAATATGACTGAATTTGCACTTTCTGCATGGAGTGTAAAGTCATTTGAAGGCTACAGTTAAGTGGAGTTTAATGGCATAAGGCAATTTTTTTTTTGCCCAAGAGGAAAGTGTTTAACAAGGTCATGAGAGTGACAGGAATCCCAGATGTGGCACAGTTTCATTACATTTGTCAGAGGAAGCAAACATGCAATTAGAATGTGATTATAGGTTATTTTAGAGGTTATGTCACTGGTTTTGAATACACTGCACGGAGAAGTTAGTCTATAGTATAACACTAGTGAGGACATTGAGAGCAATGACTACTTGAAATATGCTTTTATTTAACCCAAGGTGATTTCACATCTTCCAGTGCTAACCTACGGTCCATGTTTAGCTGAGTCTTACATATGCGTACGCATACACATATGCATACACATTATGCAATAAAATATTTTCTGAAGCCATGAAAATGCTCTTTAAGAATGATTGGTAACCAGGACGCTTGAAAGTTTTAGAAAGCCCCAAACCCTTCACCTCAGAAATTTTCTTACATTATATGGGGCTTATTTGGAAATAATGGTGTGGAGAGCTACGTACTTGTGGAATGTGGCAGCAGGAATCAAAAATCAAAAGCATTTTTCCAGTGACAGGCTTCTTGTTTTCTCACTCATCAGGAAAGTACACCTTGTTAACAGCAACAAGCATTAGGATGCCTGTTTCCTTAGCCATCCAGAGTAACTTGTGAAAGCTTTTTAACATATGATTCAGTTATATATTTATATAACTTCCATAGGTTCCTTATGAAGTTAAACTTTTCTACAAGCATGTATAATTTTTAGGTTTTTAAAATTAATTTTTGTAGTAAATCTTCTTAGAATTTATCAGCCAGTGAAATTATGACAGGCTTCTCCTGTCAGATGTTGAGTGTAACTGCAAATTTATTGCTTGTCTTACAGAGAAATACAAATAAATGTTCATTATGAGAAATAATTATGTCTCAAGTGATGTTTATGTAATACAGTTATAACTGTGATGTGGATATTGCTAGGGTCAAAAAAGATTCCTGTATGCTATGAACAGGCAAATGAAAAACAATTAACTTACAGTGTTTTGCATTGTGTAGACTGTGTTGCGTTAGCATACTAAATAATGGACATGGATAATCACTTTCTTTGTACTTTGATTTAGGTCAAGTATCAGCCACTTTATGCAAAATGTAGCAAATTAAAATACATTCTGATGAGTCATGTGCCACGCAAATTGAACAATTCAGTTGGTATGTTTGGAGTGAATTAGAACTTCTTGAAATAATGAATAATGGAATATCATGGAATATATTGGCATCCTGTGTGTTTTGATTTGATAGAAAACAGCTTGAGTATTGGCTACGTGCTCAAGGATTTTTCTTATTTGACCATGATGAACCAAAAACAACTTCTGCAGACAGCTTCTTACAAAGGTGGCTTGCTGAAGATCTACATGAGGAACCCAACTTTGCCAATAGTATTGGAAGTGTGATATCTGTAGGCTGTCTTAAGAATTAGTGGGAACAGATGCTCTTCTCCATACCTTTCCCTGGAAGATATTCAGACCTTCTCTTCTTTGATTGTTAGTGGACCGTAGGAGACTTGCTGGCTTAGAGAATATCATAGGTAGCTAAAAGCAGATCTCAATGAAAATATTTTTAAGAAAAGGAAAAGCAAGCTTAAAAGGTGTGACTTGGGAACTGCCAATTCTCTTTCTGCTAATAATTACTTCTACTTTTTATATGTAGCTTCACTGTAAGAGTCTGCGCAGATTTTGAAGGTCAAAGTATTTCAGATGGGATAGGTAAGAAATGTTTTGTATTCCTGTAATTTACTCAGGCCCACTCAATTTCAGATGTATTTTTATCTTACACCTTAAAACATGATAAGAGGGAGATCTCCCTAAGGCAAGAAAATACAGTTAAAAAGATGTGTGTGTAGATATATACAGAGATATATATATATAAATAACACGAAGCTTGTATTATTCACTTGAAGGACTTTTTTATTCTGCTTAGACAATTTTCCAAGTAAAATCAAGAATGTACCCTGTTGGAGAATGTTCCATTTTGAAAATAAATAAATAAATAAATAAAAAGAAGCAGAAGTTCAGTAAAAGTACAATCTGTAAATGAAATTAGTAAACTTAAATTACGTATACTCCATATTTTGGATTAAAAACTACTGTGCTGGAAAACAGGCACTTAAACCATGAATTAGTCTTGCCTGGAAGACTTTATTAGAGTAATTGTCCATAATACGTAAGTGATTGTTCACTATTTTTTCTTTCCATGTTAAATTAATAAAAATATGATTTACTTCTATCCTTTAGTGCTGAAAGCTGAATTGCAATTGGATTCGTTGAAGCAGAAAGGAGCTGTTAAGAGGATCCTCTTCTTTGATTACCATCAGTCACATCATTATTTCTCCATTGTGATAGAAAGACAGAAACAGCTTCATTGCCAGGACTTTCTTGTTTATCTTAGAGTAAGTTGTTCAAAATATTTTGGACTGTCGTCATCATTTAAGTAGTATCAAGCATTCAAAGATAATAATAGAAAAAAGGAGCCACTGGAAAAGGAAGAAAAATTTCCATTGTTCTTAGATCCCAAAATTGCAGAAATGTGAGACACAAAAGCCCTCATCTGTGTGTCCAGGACATTCTTCTACCTGGGCAAATTTCTCTATGTAAATCTTTGGCTCATCTTTTGTCAATGTAAGTATAAAAGAAAGACTCCTTTAAAGAGTGTACAGTTCCTCTGTGTACAAATATATTCATTTAATGCTTTTCTGGAAATTCTGATTAAATACTGCATCTCCTCATACAAAAATGCAAGATCACTCTCCCTGTAATGTTCACAGTGGGACAATCCACTAAACATGCGAAAGATCATGCCAGTTCATTTTCAGAAGGTGTTTTAAACAAGTGTCATCAACAATACTGGCCTATAATTAATCTATTTTTAAAATTATTTAAAAATATTTTAAAATGTTTTTAGAAAAATAGAAACTGTGGAACTGAGGTTGTGAAGGAGAAAGTGCCATTAGTTACTCACTTGCAGCTGGAATTACTTCATGTGATTGAAGCAGATTCCAAGGCTGGTCCTAGAAATGCAGTGGGAGGTAAAAGAAAGACGTCTCAAGCAGTACATAAAGCAATACCTAGGCAATAAAGGTGGTGGTGTATTACCATTGCTAATCCATATAAATTCTTGATTTTGGAGTAAACCAACAATATTGCCTCCACAAATCCACACGTGCCCTACCTCCATTCTGAAAGCAAGATGGGCAGTAGCTGATAGGAGTTGGTTCTGTGTGTCTCTTTTAAACAGCTTCATGTTAGGCTAATGCTTTGAAAAAAATCTGAGTCTGCTCAGCTCAGCCAGCTTCTTCCAGATGTGGGGCTGTGGTGGCAATGTGTTCCGGGCATTCCAGTTACTGGTGAGTCACTTTGCTTTTCTAATGACATTGCCTACAGCCATAATTTGGCCAGGAGCTGTCAGAACCGTATCTATACCTTTGATAAAGACTGAAGTCTGAATCTGTTGCCATACTGTACTAATCTAAAATAATTATATTTAACCATTGGTTTTTATTATGTGACTGTTGCTTACAGGATGAAACAGAATTTAGAGATAAACTATCTCCCATCAGTATAAACTTAAATTATAGTTTGGATGAATCCAGTTTTGAAAATAGTTTGACTGTGAAGCCAATACTGAACTATTACCAGAAAAGCTCATTAACAGAACAGGTACGAATTTTGCATGCCACATTTTCTGTATTATAAACATGAAAGCATTTGCAAATACTCTGTCATCTTCCTTATAACAGAATATCACGCCAAGAAATTGCACAATAAGGATTTAATTAATTCAAAATGTAAATTGAATATAAGTATAGAAACAGACAGGACTTTAAAGCATTTCCAAAACTTTGTTGTGTTGATAATTTTAATTTCATTCTAGAATATATAAGCTAATTTAGTGTGGGAAAGGGCCTGAAAAGTGTTACTATTCTGCTAAGGGCGTAGTTGACAGTATAAACAGTCTCCAACTACTCATGTGGAAAGGAACTTACAGAAATGCAAAAAAGATTGATTCATTAAGGCAGTGTTAGTGATACTAAAGACATTTAAATTAGTGATATTTAATGAAGTGATTTAGACTCTGAAGGATGTACTAACTGTATTACAACTTCTTTTATTTTGCAACAATCCAGGCTTACATTCTGGTTGACTGTGGGGAGGACAACTTGTGCATTCCTGACTTGCAGCTTTCTGCTATGCCGTAAGTTATATAAAATAAATGATGCCACATATAACAAAATCTGGACTCTTATAGCTGCCTTAACAGAATGTGGAGAATACAGTTCTGTTGTTTGCTATAGCTACTCATTCTTACCTGATTTCCAGATTTTAATTTGCACATCCATTTCATCTAGAAACTCCAGAAATGGAGAAATACATACTTGAAAAGATATTTTTGTCAGACACATTCATGATGTTTAATGGCTATCATAGAAAATATAGTTTTGCAAGAGTTTGCTAAGGGTGATTCTAGTTGTCCTAATGCTGAGATATAATACAAATGAGTGTTCAAAGATTTTAAATTTGTTCATTTCAGTGTGCCAGTGACTTTGAACCTGGGACACAGTTCACCTGAACTGAGTGTACAGTGAAGTAAATGCATCTCAGAATAACAGAATTTCAAAACATGGCAACGGTTCTTCCAATAGAGGGAGAAGTATGTCAAGTGGGGAACCTCTGACAGCTGACTGTGCCATCAAAATCAGCACATAGCTGTGAAAGCCAAGGGCACCATGCCACTGAAGGTTTCTGTCATTGTTCATTTTACAATGGGCATGAGGGGAAAACTGGAATACCACCGCCCTTGTGCCCACTGGAAAACACTGCTGATGGGACCCCTGTGGCAAGCAGTTCCTCCACTAAATACTTCTTTCTGGTTAGAAAGTAGTCAGGCTCTGAAATTTTCTATCAGTAACTTTCAAGTTCTGTGGTAAGCCACAGAACCTACCCAGTGCCGGCATTCTTTCCCATGGGGTCATTTTCATGGAAAATATTTTATTCTGTGTTCACAGAATATTTTTCAGAGCAGATGCTATGAAAGCAAAATGTCCTTGTGCTTTATTCACACGTAAATTGTAATTGTGCATGTTTTAACTCCTGACAAGTAGTATGTCCTTTACAGGGATAAAGATCAGCTAATAATTGGGGAAGAAAACTATGTCATGCTCATAATAAATCCACGGAATGATGGGGAAGGAGCCTATGAAGCTGAACTACATATAAAGATTCCACCTGAAGCAGATTACACTGGGGTTGAACGCAACAACAAGGTAAATGAAAGTCAAAATTGTTAGTGATAAAAAAGCAGAAGAACTGAGAGCAAGCTTCACCACCTTTTAGGGTATACCACCCAAAAGCATCAAGTAAAGAGGTGCCTCTTATGGAGGGAGATCCCATCGACTCTCAGCTGTCCTTGCTTACACAGTCCAGGCTGAAGATTAGCTATGTCACCAGAAGTTGGGAAGGGCAGGAGCATTCTGTTCAGAGTCAGCTCAAGTCCAGCTCCTTGCTATTAACTTAGTTATAATACCATACAGGTACTGTCATGTTTCTCCTACGGCTGAAGGTATTTGCATCATTCAGATTCTGAAACAGTAAACCTTACCAGTAGCGGGGAGTGATAGTACAGAATTCCCTGAGTGCTTCCAACCTTGGATCCTGTGTTACTAGCTCTCAGTCAAAGTTAATGAGCCCTGCTGAACCTCAGACACTTGGACACTGCTTTCTTATGGTCCCAGCACACCAGTGTTTTACCATTATTAAGGATATCCCAGTCTCTGGTGTCCTGAGTAACTGAACACTGACTGCAGTATAAACTTGACTCATTTGTAGTCATTATCTTATCTTATGGATAGGCCAAAAAAGCAGTTCTAATGTAAAATGTGCCAGTGTTCACAGAAGAACTAATGTTGACTGAAGTCCTGCTGAGCTGTACTGAACACGCAGTGTTTCCTTTTTGGGTCTGTTTGTTTTCTAAGAGCAAAGGCGAAACACTATCCTGCAAACAAGCAGAGTGTTCATGTATTCTCTGTTGGACAGCAAGCCTCAATCACCTCATCTGCACATAAATCTCCCAAGCTGTTGCAACATGAGCTTGCTTTTTTCTGTCAGTGCCTGGAATGTTCAGAAGGGCCTCAAGGGTGAGAGTAGGAGAAAACAAGTTAATTTCCTTTCTAAAGGCAAATGTTTTTAAGGAAGTTGAAAGTAACTTACCAGGCATTTCCTTATCCTCTTACTTTTCATACTTATTCCATACAAAGAGATGTCATTAAGTTCTTTCTGAGACAGATCAAAACATTTGTCCTGCTGTCTGTGTCATTCTTAGCGTCTTTTCTTCTGCATTTCAAGGGCAGTTTTCACAAGGATTACGTATGGTACTGAAAGCAAGTTTAGTCTTTCTATTGGTTTTAAACTGTAAATATTTTTAAAACAGTTATTTAAAGTATTCATGATACTATGGTTCCATTTAAATAAACTGAAAAATTCACTTCTTAGTGCATTTGGAAAGAAATTGATACTGTAATTTTCTTTTAAAAGACAAAGCTAAAATCTTCTGGCATTTAACTGCTGGTGGAGGTTGGCTCTAGTATGTGTTCAGTCACTTTTCTGTACTGCCATATGTCACCTAAAACTGCTGTGAACATGACAAAGAACATACAATCTTTGTTATATAAAAAGAAAATTTATAATGGAAAACCAGATTTTTAAACTCAGACATTCTTTTATATCCTTCTTGTGTTGTTTTCTCATTTAATTCATTCTGTCTAAATGTACAAATTAAGTAATTTAACCACTTTGAACAAGAATTAGCAGAGTTTTTAATTTTTTTCCCTGAGTGCTCAGAGGTTCATGTGTTACCAGGATGGCCAAATTCTTAGGGGTCATAGTATAAATGAGTATAAATTAAAGAGGGACTTACTTATTTCAATCTGTAGGGCTTAAAAAAAGATACGGCAGGTTGAACTGCTTGACCAGAACACAGAAGAATTTGTCATACTGCTATGCAGTAACACTGAGTTATGTGGAAAAAAGGTCTCTAGGTCTGTTGGTACTTTGAGGCATGGACTATAGATTAAAATTAATGTTTTACTGTCAGTTTCAATGGAGTCAGGATTTCACTTCTGAATTGTGTTTGCACTGCACCCTGCCAATGGGCATCTGTGACTGCTCCTGAAATGTACTTCATTTAATACAGTAATTTGAGCAGACAGTTGGATTTGTGGTAGAGCCTGTTGCAATCACACTCTTCAAGCTCTGCAGGCAAGGATTTCATTGGCCCTTCAGTGTTTACAGTCTTCTGTGTAGCTGTTTTTCTCCAAACTGCAGAATTCCTTGTATTAAGGCAGAGATAATATTCACCTCAGAGCCCGCAAAACAGGTAGACTGGGTGCAGAATAAATGAAATGTATTGAGCTGAGTAAATCATTCGATACATTTCTGATAGAACTGAAAAATGTTTAGAATCAGATCATTCTATTATGCTGCCATCATTTCAAAGTAACTACTCATAAAGGATATTCAGCTACTTTATTATGGGGTTACTCTGAATTTAGTCTACCTAATGGAGAAACAAATTTATTCCTTAAGTGTTTCCTGTCCAAACTGAATTTTTTTCAAACAATTTATTGGGTTGTTTACCTCATTTGAATTACACTAGGAAAGTATTAAAGTCAACAACTTAACTGAAAATTCACTTGCCTTCAGCTTTATAGAATACAATGTTTGACCTGCCTCAGCTGACATTATCTTGTTATCTCCAGCCTGATTCTGTAGCGTATTGTACATACACTGTGCAATTGTACCAAGGGAGTATTTTGCAAAGATGTGCATGATCAAAGGCAAGCAGAGAGCCAAGTAAATGCATGTGATCTTAAAGTTTGAGGCCAAGGATGGGATTTTGAAGTTTCGTTGATTCTTGCACATACTGGTACTTCCTTCAGTCAAAAGCTGATTACTGAAATGCAGTGACTTACAATGAAATCAAATGTGTTATTCATTAGCTGTATTGCTGAAACACTTAAAAGGTCCAGAGACCAGGTAAATGAGTAAATTACCGCAGCTTTACTAGTTCCTGGAAACCCACTGACTTGTAGTAACTGTCCATATGCATTAGGTGTAGAGTTCCTGAGATTAGCTGCAATGAAAAAATTATAACCACATATTGTATTACCTCACATTTCCATGGCCAGCATATAGAGAGAGTATATTCATGCTGCGTGGTATATTCTTACACTACAATAGCACGATTTTGTGTATGAACCCCAAGCCATTGACTGAATACTGTGCACTAATCCTTTGCCCAGTGAAAGAGTTCCCCATATTGAACCTTTCAATCCTTCCTTAGTAGCAATGGCTGGAACCCAGATTCTTGTGGAATAATGAGAAGAAGGAGGTCAGGCAAATACAAAGCCCTGAAAGGTATTTGTTCCACACCAAATACATGATGTATTTTGGGATAACTGTTTCTGCTCAGGCTAGAAACTGCAGGTCACAACCTGATTTATATTGCAGTGGACAAGCGCTGAGCCATTATCCTCATACCTTTCTGAACTAAAGCATGACACTCTCTTAAAATAGAAGACCTGAAACATTCTTGTCTTACCCAAAAATTCTTACAATAAGTCCATGGTAGCCGACTAGATGAGATATGATTTGAATCCTGTGAGAACAAATACTAGTTCTTCATACCTCAGCTAGATGAGAAGCTAGATTCTGACACCTTGTACCTAATCCATCCCCTTTCTCCTCAGAAAATAAAATTGGAAGGTGTTGATCAAGGAGAGGGAGGAGATGTCTTTACTCTGCAGCCTGTTGTGCTTAACTGTTCTGGCATCAATTAGTAATTCATCACTAAGACCACCAGAAAGAGTTTCAAGTTCATACGCTGCCTGGATTACTTAAAGCATCCAATCATTTTCCAGTTAAAATGCACCTTGGGAGCACATGTGTTAATTGTTGGGATTTTGCTTCTGCCAAAAAAGACCATGTGTTGCTATAAAAATATAAATTGCTACCAGTGGCAGGTAGAAGGGTTCTGTGGCAAAACCTTCCATCTGGCTGAGTTACATGTGAACTCACCCGTGCTGACAATGCTAGGTGCGTAAGTCTCTGCTCTTACTTGCTTCTTGCCTGGCTTTAATTTTCCTGTTTTGTACACAACCACCTCAAAAAGGTAATCGGTGAATAAAAAAAAGGCAATAAATCTCAGCATTGAAGAAATTCTACCACATCTGACCCTTTGTCACATCTTTATGCTGCACAAATTAGCTTTTGTGATGCTGGTCATATATATTCTGTGCCATTAATCATTTTCAGTCTAAGAATATAACCTCTAAATTGGAGAAAACCTACCCACAAATCTCCTCTATTTGCTCAGACTTTGAGGGACAAAATCTGTGTGATAAGGGCTGATTTGCTGTCTGTGCTGGTCTATGATACAGTATTAATAAAGTTCCAAATGTCAAATTTAGATGGATTTTTATTTTCGAATATTTTGACCTCAATTTCCACATGCACCACCAAACAAAATCAAAACTATAAACTCACACATCACACTAAAATGAACAGTTTTCCAAACAAGTGTGATTTCAGCTGTATTAATGCCCTCTTTTCTCCCATGTGTTGCTTCCCACCTCTAATTAACCAGCTGGAAAGAGTGCAAAAATCCCTCCCTCCCAACCCTAGAGAGTCTTGAAAAGGCTATTAGTCCACTGGACATGCTGTGTAACAAACTTTGTTTCCTGCTAGCAAACTGTAAAAGTGTCAGTATACAACGAGGCATACTGACTGAGGGCGCGCTTCATGTGATCTCCTTTTAGGACATGCCCTATCTTTTCTTTTAATCTCAGGAAATTTTAAGGTCAGCATGTCCATGCTGACTTTTACAGATAAAAATTAATCACTAGTCAGTGGTCTGTAGATTTCTCAGGTCTTTTTATACTAAGAGCATGACCTTGTACGTATTGTTTAATATGTAAGAATCACAAATGAGAGGAAAGGTAGTGGGAGAGACTTGTAACAACTAGCTGCATCCTGCTTTTACAAAGCTGGTTTACTTCTGTACAGATGTGGAAGTACTTTCTTTTACTGAATACGCCGAAGAGGAAAACAGAAAAATAAGCAAACCTTTAGTTGCTTTGTCTTACTCTATATCTCCTAACTTGCACTATTTGTGGCTGTTTCTCCTTTTATACAGTCTATTTTGTCACAGATGATAACAACTAGTGGTGAAGATTAAGGTTAAAAAAAAAGAAAGGATACATTTAACATTAAGAGCTTTAGAGGGAAATTATGCGAGTGTATCCTCAAAGTTACTGAACAAAACTGCCTGAGAAATGTTAGGTACAAACTGGACTTTGAAAGAATAGTTTCTGGAAAAACAGTTAAATTGTACTTATTGCTGTGAGCAAAAAGTACTTTAATTTCTGATAATGTGAAAATCTATAATATCCTTTGTTGCTGAATTCTAGACACAGGTAACAGTTTATGTTTTTACACAAGTATTTAATATTCTAAGTACTTTACCACGTGTTAGAAAATAAAGTTCTAGACTTGGTCCATGATAAAGTTCTGCTGATGCCATAAATTCAGTCTGTAGAGACTTCTGGTGATGGATGATAAAAACTGTGGCAGTTAATGTAAGGCCTATTCTCACCTCGTTTTGCCTACTCTTTTTCTCTCTGTTGAGTCATCAGGGCTATAGGAATGAATCAAAACAACAAAGCAGTATATTAAAAGTAGGAATAGAGTGATCTCATCATGGCTCTTAAAGTACTGGGAAACTTTCCTGTTTGTTTTTCCCTGGCATCAGTTTTCCCTCATTGTCTGACAATAACCAATTAAATGTTTTGATAGTGCACTGAGCAGGTGTCAGAAATCAGACGACATGTCACAAAGACATCACTTTCCCAACCGGACACATTTCACTGTGATCTCTGACCTCCATATTGGTGTCCTTCTGTTACAGGCACTGCGTGTATTGAGCTGTGATTACAAGATGGAAAATGAAACTAGAATGGTGGTTTGTGATCTTGGGAACCCCATGGTGGCTGGCGCAAACGTAAGGGAAAACAGATGCATTTACTGATTTTTACCTAATTGAATTTTAAAGGGGAGAAAATGGAAAACTACTCCATTTGCAGAGTGTGTCCCGGTAAGCAGCATGTAAAGCAAATTATTTACTTGGACAGGAAATTGTCAATGTAGTAAGAGGAAGAGCTGTGCTTCTGAAAAACTTAACAATTTGGTGTTCTGAAAGGTTAGTAATGTTAAAGCCTGGTTTTTATTTCACTTACTGTAAAGAAAATGAGTGGCTTAATATAAGTCAGAGAAGTTGCACTAGTATAATAAGGAGAGAATCCCAATCTATAATGTGATCTGTTTATTTCTCCCTTTTAGTATTCTTTCTACTTACGGTATGTGTAGTAAATGATAGCTTCTTTGCCTGATTATTATCTTGAGTGTGCAAGAGTTGTCTTAACATTTTATATCATGATTTATATATCTGTGAAAATATGGTTGGAATCAAGTTTTCTTTCAAGTTATTAATGTCATTCTAAACATTTTCCTAAGACATTTACTCATAAATCATGCTACTCATCAGATGGAACATTGGTAGCCTTGTTTTTAGACAAAAGTGGAACTGAATAATAACTGACAATGGACAGCAGATAAGGATTAAACATAGATTTGGAGGTGAAAAAAGTGCTACCCATTCCACAGCTGTCATCACTTCTATTTCATGGCAAGACAGGGCAATCCCAGAAGTGTTGAATCCATTAATGTTGGACTATGGATCCCCTTCAAGAGGAATTCTAGGGCTGCTCATAAATTCATAAATGCTATGAATATTTACCTAAACCAGATAATCTAACTTTTATACCTAGATGTCCTGAGTTCAGCAGTAGCAGTCATTTTTTCCCCTTCTTAGTAGCTAATGCAGTGCTGTGGTTTTGACTTTCAGCCTGGGAACAGCGCTGATAACACCGGTGTTTTTAGCTGCTGCTCAGTAATGTTTACTCTGACCAAGGACTTTCTGAGCCTCATGCTCTG
>WYDI02028785.1:25792-55891 GCA_009867235.2 Psittacus erithacus
GACATGGAACTGTTGGAACAAGTCCAGAGGAGGGCCATGAGGATGATCAGGGGACTGGAACACCTCCCGTATGAAGAGAGGCTGAGGAAGTTGGGGCTGTTCAGCCTGAAGAAGAGAAAGCTGTGTGGAGACCTCATAGCAGCCTTCCAGTATCTGAAGGGGGCTTATAAGGATGCTGGGGATGATTAATGCTGAAGGATTCATTAGGGACTCTATTGATAGGACAAGAGGTAATGGGTTAAAACTGAAACAGGGGAAGTTTGGATATAAGGAGGAAGCTCTTTACTGTGAGGGTGGTGAGGCACTGGAATGGGTTGCCCAGGGAAGTTGTGAGTGTTCCATCCCTGGCAGTGTTCAAGACCAGGTTGGACAGAGCCTTGGGTGGCATGGTTTGGTGTGAGGTGTCCCTGTCCATGGCAGGGGGGTTGGAACTAGATGATCTTAAGGTCCTTTCCAACCCTAACTACTTTATGATTCTAAATGGATGATTGCATATTTTCTATTTAATCTCGGAGATTTAACTATGAGATTTTTTTCACTACACATCTTTGGGACAGTGGAAGAAGTCCTAGTGCTGTGTGGCTTCAGTTGTTTTAAACTTCCGGGTGTTTTTTTGAGTTATGAGGGTGGAAACATGTTTTAGCTAGCACGTGACTAAACAAGGATTAAATTAAGTCACAGCCTTGCTTTTCATGTTTACGTTTTTGTCACTGTGTATTATCATCCCAACACATAACCTTTTTCATTTCCTCTATGAAGTTGCCAACAGCTGCACAAAAACTGTCTTCTGAAATGTTCTTCCATGCCACTTCCTTAGTTCCCTTCAGAAATAAAAGAAGTCCTGATTATCTCTGCATGGAAGGATTGCTGCTGTTGCTGAGGCAGTCTAGTAAAAATAATTAGGAAATATCAAACTAAGAGAAATTCACCTCAGTTCTGAAGGGCTTGTTTGAGACCTGCAAGTCTCTCGAGGTGAGATAAGGATTGTGATACCCACCCCAGTTTCTGCAAAGGGTGGAAAAGGACTCACTATGGGCTTCAGAGAGGTGAGCTTGAGGAGGTGCTGAGCATTGACTGGAGGGAAGTGATCTCAACAAGTGCTTCTCATCTTCAGTTCACTGCATAGGAGTGATACTGCTGTTAGCTTAGCGCAGACCAGTCTCAAGCCAGCATCAGTATCTACATGCACTTGCATGCTGAGGAATGAGAAGACAGTAGTTTTGTCTGTTTATCCTACAATCAGTCTAATGTCAGGCAAACATTAAGCTAAAAGAAAATTTTATAGTAATTTGTTCTTTAACAAAGTTACAGTTTGGCTACTGTTAGTCTAGGGAAAGTATGGAAAAAAGGCAAAAACAAAACAAAAAGGCTATCTATACTTTTTTTTTTTTTTTTTTTCCCAGTAGGTTCCCTTTTTTAGCCTGTGAACACTCCACCAGAAGTCTGGATTTTTCAATAGCTGAAGCATGGCCCAATGGCAGCGTTGTCAATGTGGTAGATGGAGCTGTTCTGGCATCAAGTCTGCCTCTCTCAGTTTTCTTCCCAGGTGTTTATGCGTAGCTTCGCATCTCTTCCCAACTGACCTCTACCTCAGACATAACATCTCTATTCCTAACAATCTCTATTTCTAAATTTCATCATTTCTAACATCTCTAAACAGAATTACTGGGTGACACTTGGCTGCTAAGGCTTTAGAAATGCTGATGTACCCCAGCATGACTTCATGAAACATCCCTTGCCCCGGTTTGTTATCTTGTTTGTAGGTTTCTTTTTTTTTGAAACTTCTAGTCCCTTAGTGTTACTGACTTGTTCATCTGTAGTGAATAAAGTGATAAAGTGTCAGTGTAGGGTTTAGTGTCCATTTCTCTTTCAAAGTCAAAAACTGTATTCCTTAAAATCATACCAATTGATAGGTGTATCTTATATATAAATGAAAGTAATGAATGTGCTTTATAAAGAGCACAAACTAGAAAAGACTAGAAAGAAACAGTTAACCAAACAGCCTTGCAGTAATAGCGTATGAAGGAAGGAGTGACTGACTATAGCTTGTGGGCATCCCTGCCTTGCTCACACTGGTGGAGCCAGGGTCTTTCTCACCCTTCCTGTTGCTTTCCCTGACAATTCCTACTTTGATCCAACTACTTTCAGATGTTTATTTCTTACTTTCAACTCTTTATTTCTACTACTTATGTTGTCAGTCGCGGTCCAGGGCAACAGTGTGCTCAGTGCAATAATGTTGTGCCCTGTTGTCAGTTAGCTACTTTATCAAATCGTCACTGATTTCTACTGTCAGGGATTAGCTATTTGGCTGGTAATGAGCTCATCAGTTCTCTAACATGAGTTGAATGAAGTAACAAGATACCTAGTTAAACAGCTGAAAAGCAGTCTACTAAGTCTGATCTTTTACTAGATCTTGAAATATATTTCCAGATACCTTCCTTAATGTTTCTCCTGTATTTTCAAAATGCATTTCACTTCCCCCCCGCCATAGCTTTTCTGCATACTAAGATCTGAATTTGTTGAAGAAAGTTTAGTCTAGGAGGAACTTCTGCAGAAATCTTATAACTGCTTTGCATAAAATAAATAAAATTATTTACATTTCTGTGATAATTTAAAATCTAAGACATCTGTATCTCGGTGTCTAGACAGGCCTTTATAAATAAATTAACTGGGGAATGATAATAAGCCATATTTCTCTTCAGAATAAAATAGTTCTATTGAATGCTGAAAGGAAATAGTTTTGATTTTCTTTTCTGTCCACAATCTATTATAGTTAATAATGCAAATGCTTTCTCTATGGTGCTTCATTAAAATTCTTGCTGATGTGTATAATTCCCATGTGGTTATTAAACTATATTCTTTTAGAATTGGTTCCATCTTTTCCAGGTTCCTAATATGTGCAGCAACTAGATAGATAAAATCATCAGGAGTCATCAAGACCCAAAGGAAGATGCAAATAGGCAGATTTCTGGTTTTCTTCATTGTAGCGGGCTTAATATTTATGGAACGAATGTTGCATGAACCTAACCAGCATGACCAGAAATAAATTTTCATTGATTTTTAATACAGTGCTTTTTACTGGCAATTTATCCTCTGAAAATTCTGTCAGCCTTACTAAGACAAATTCATTTACATCCTTTTCATGTCTCTGTTCCAAAGTCTAATATAGGTTTCTTGCTTGTTTGGAAGTGGCAGCGGGAGTAGGAAGAGAAGTATGGCCCTAACTCAAAAGTATTCACAGGAAGTTTAGCATCTCCATCATCTTTCTTTCTCTGACTCTTTCTTCAAACCTCTCCTTTTAAAGCCATGTTCTGTCAGTTACTTTTCATGCCAAAAAGTAGTGAAGTATCAGGCTGTGTTCAGAATAAAGTAAGTTTTTCTCAGGAGTGCTCACTGATGTTTTCCTGTGGAAACAAATAACAGCAGAAACTTTTGCAATCTAATTCAGATCTGCAATGTCTGAGTAAAGCAGTAGAATCCATAGAGTGACAAGTCTGATGGGGTTTTTGCTGAGGTTATTAAAGTGTTGCAGAACCAGAAGCCTGGCTTTTCTCCTAAATACCGCATCCATCTAAACCATACAGATATGGGAGACCTCACACGTACGCAATTCTGTCTGTGACAGGCACACAGCTATTGTATCCATGGGCAGATAGCTACAAACTTGCATGTAACTTTCCTTAATTATGCTAACTTTTCCTGAGTAGTTCATAGTAATTATCACTTTTTATCAGTAAGGAATGTCAGTAACTCCCTCCTCTTACATGTTTTGAAGAAACTAGAGGGCTTTATGATTTGTGTTAGGTACACAGAAATCTGAAGACAGCAAAGGAGAAGAATAAATATATACACAGACATAGAAAAAACCTTCAGATATCACAGAGAGGAAAAAACTCTGAGCAGTAGTCTTGGCAAACACCTAAATTGCAGGATCTTAAGGAGTATTTTGAACATCAGGTGTATTGCCATATTTCCCTGAAAAACAGAATGGTTGAGGTTGGAAGGGACCTCTTTTAAGATTTTCTCATCTAGTCCCCCCCTTTTCAAGCAGGATAAGTTAGAGCAGTTCATATTCAGTTAGTTTTGATTATTGTCCAGATAATTTTGGGGTAACCAGTCTGTACGCTTGTCCTGGGTTCAGCAGCAGCAGCAGTCATTTCTCTCCTTCTTAGTAGCTGGTGCAGTGCTGTGGTTTTGACTTTTGGCCTGGGAACAGCACTGATAACACCGATGTTTTTAGTTGCCGCTCAGTAATGTTTAGTCTGACCAAGGACTTTCTGAGCCTCATGCTCTGCTAGGGAGGAGCGGAAGCCAGGAGGAAGCAGAGACAGGACACCTGACCTAAACTGACCAAAGAGGTATTCCACACCACAGCACGTCATGCCCACTATGTAAACTGGGGGCAGTTACCCAGAATGGTTAGATCACTGCTCGGTCGGGCTGAGTATCTGTTGGAGGGTGGTGAGAAGTTGTATTCGCTTCCCTTGTTATTTCCCTTATCATTATTATTATTGGTGGTAGCAGCAGTGATTTGTGTTATACCTTAGTTACTGGACTGTTCTTATCTCAGTCCGTGGGAGTTACATTCTTTCGATTCTCCTCTCCATTCCTCCAGGAGCAGGGGTGGGGAAGCAGGGGACTGAGAGAAAGACTGCGTGGCTGACTGGACTTAAACCATGACGCTAGATAAAAAGCTGTCCTAATAAAATCTAAGCAGTCAGCGTGAACATACATGAAGAATAAACAAGAGCTTTTAATTGAAAACTACCACAGTTTGCATTTCATATTGGACCTGGTGCTTTGCAAAGAAACCTTAGTTTCTAATACTAAGCAAATCTTAGTATTTTCAAAATGTCCCATGGAAGATCAATATTTCACTCTTCAGCCTTTCTATAAAGAAGTGTTCTACTGGCCGCTTATGATCTTGAAGCATTTCCTGCCTGACCCTCAATAGTAAGAACAAATTGGGTCATAGAATAGGAGACTGGGGCTAGAATAAACTTGTTTGGATCATAGGGTTAGCTTCAGATCAGTCATGGAGCTTTTGAAAATGAATGTGAGACCAGGTGTCTCATGCAGTCTGCTTTCATGGTTGTGAGCAGTCCCAGAGAGACCTTTTGTTATTATAAGAAGCTGGAAACCATTGAAAAATTAACTCCAAGCGATGGACCTACTGGGAGCAGGAACCTGCCTGGTGAGGATTGTTCTCTGTCGAACTACTGTGAACTAGAAGTGTGAAGCTGGTACTATAAACATTTTCTAGGAAGGACATAGAGAAGAGAGCAAAAAGGTTTTTTAGATTTTGGTTTATTCTACTAAATGAAACTCCTAAAAAGTAAGAGTAGTTGAAAACCTTTCTGAGGAATGAGTTTTCATAATGGGATAATGGGAGGCAATGATAGGCTGAAGCATTAGATGTATTCCAAGTCAAGTCAAATAATTTTTTGTACCAGAAAACCAGATTTGGATTATCTGCTTAGTGGTTTCCTGGTTAGTCTCATAGCAGTAACAAATGCTCAGGACACAGACTGAAGTGGACAAGAATCTTGTGGATGATCAGAATGCAGAGGCAGGGGGAAAGGAGAGCATAGAAACCCATGGGTTTGGAAAAGAAAAGGAAGACTAAACACAAATATATTGTATACCAAGTAGGAGCATATCTTTCTAGTGTGCATATTGTCATAAACATAAGCAAAGGAAAGGTCTGAGTGTGGCAGTATTAGACTACAGCCTTTCACACTCTTCCCTTTGAATCCAAAGCTCTGTTTCTGCATCATCCTTGATCCAAAATGCTGGCAGTGTGATGACTTCAGGAATGCTATTTGGTGGCCACTAAAACAGTACTACTCTCATCTGTCTCCTTATGAAGTCTCAGCATAACTAATCCTGGTTTTTTTCAGGATCAGGTCTATGGCTGCCATAAATGCACTCTTATCAAATATTCCTAAGCAAAATACTTCATAAAGAGAGACAGAAGAAGCATAATAAAACAGCAGGGTTCATAACATGTTGAAGGGTATTCTGTCTTATATACAAAAGAATCCAGTGCTTAAAATTAAGGCATATGAAGATAGAGCATTACAAAGCCAATCAGCAAAAGTGCTTGAGTATAGTGAGTGAAAGCTTAAAGCCTAACTTTACCTTTGAAAACAGCTCTCCTGGAAGCTTACTAAAGGTGAAAGGACTTGAGCTTTTTCAGTCCAAATGTATTTATGATGGCAAATGTACTTCCAAAAGTGAAATACCAGCCCTTTGTACAAGTCACATAAATCACCAAAGGTTGCTCTGATCCACTTCCAGTTTTGCAAAACAATTCTGCTCTGGCAGGAGATCAGTTATTCTCAAAATACTTGTTCAGAAAGCAACTCTTTGTGGAAGTTGTGAGGGAGTGGGAAGGGAGGGTTAGGTCACAATCAAACATTCCTAAAACTCTTAACTATTGAGTCACCCTAATGACTCTTCAGCACCCTGAAATCCTAGAATTCTTGAACTCTTTAAGAACAACTTCTGATTATGAGTGTTGTGTCAGGATTTTGTGATATAACCCATGGGATATTGCTGCAGCAGGCTACAGAGTTGTCTGGCTCTACACATCTTCAAAAAGGGTTATTGACATCAAAATTGGTGTATCTCTGACTTTGGGAAGGTAAATCACAATACCATATAGACCAGAATGCAAACTAAATGTCGGATACCATTTCACTGGCAAAGAGTGCTCAAGTGCTTATTTATGACAATGAAATGGATCAGACTGACAAACTTCTTAATGCCAGTTCATCAGCCTTAGAAAGTCAGATGTAAGTTTATCACAAATGCTGGTAGAACAATTTGTAAATTAATAGAAATGAATAGAAATAAGTTAAGAAGACTGGGAGACTTATAAGATCTTGCTTATTTCTTGGTATGTACAAAAGTGGTTCTTCAAGAGCACAGAGATTCAATCTTTCGTATGCACTGTAATGCTTATGAAAGACACTTCAAAAAAAGCTAGCCCTCTGTTTCTCAATGTACTCCTAGATACTGTCAAACATAATTACAGATTAAAGCTTATCACTAAAGCAGAAATTACATGTATTTCAAAGATACATGATGCTACTGATGTGGAAAATAATGCAATTTTAATTAAACTAGCTTCACTTGGAAAATTTTAAATAAAATTAAACTATTCTTATAAAATGATTGGCCGACTAAAATAAGGAGGTTGAGTGCTTGAGCTCAAGCAAATTCAACTCCTTTGGCCTTAGTGTGTTTTCAGCAAGGGCATGTAGACATCTTTGCCCCATTATTAGTAGCAGTGTCAAGGGCCACTGGACGTTAAGAAAGTCATACCATCATGCAAAGGCAACATCTGCATCTTATTAGACTTGTACAGTAGGAGTGTATTTCAGTATTAGATGAGGGATTAAGCCTAAGGGGTGTAACAGATCATCAAAACTGCAGTTCATGTCTGCTCTAGCTGACATAAATTTTATCTTAGGTTCATCGAATCTATTTTGTTATTGCTATAAGTAGAAACAAATTTATACAAACTGATTAATAAAAGCAGTGAGAGAAATGCCAAGTTGAATATTTAGAAATTTTTGTCTCAGAGATTAAAAAGATTTTTATTTATGAAGGTGAATGAAATATCAATACAGTTGTTAAAGTCATCTCCAAAAGTGGTCTGAAAAAACAACTTATCCATTGCAAGTCAGCTGTTCAGCTTCTGTTTAATTGAATGAGCATTATCTTTTAATTTTAAAGGTTTAACTTCTAAAAAGAGAGCTTAGCTATAGCTATGTCATTTAAATGGTCAGAATTCAAAGATTTGAATTTGCTATTTCTTTTATGATGACAGTGCTGCTTTCAGCATAGGACAGTAATTGAAACATAGCTAAGTCTTGTTCTGGAGATGGATTAAAATTCAGTAATGCATCACTGCAAGGGAGGAAAGAAGGAGAACTGAATGAAAATTAAAAGTTTGGGAAAAAGGAATTGATTAAACATCTGAAATGACACCCACAGAGGAAAATGGCTTCTCTTCAGTGATGTCGAATGTAGGCCCCAGACATAACACTCTACATTGTTTTGTCCTGATTTGTTGCTGGCACTACTAACCCAAGTATGTTAAGGAAAATGTGCCTAGCAGACAGCTCTTCTTCTTTTTTTTTGTTTTTGTTCTTCCACCCTCCCCCATAATCAAGTCAGATACTGGCAGAGATGAAGAAATGATGTCCTCATTTCCTAATGCCTTTTGATGATTTCTCAGGAAAATTGTTTCTCCACATGAAGAATATGTAACCATCCTTTCTAAAGAAATGAAAGCACAGCATGCAAGTTATCTGGCAGGAAATTCTACCATCAGACAATAGGGGAGAGAGTGAGAAGTTGTACAAGATTGTAGACAGTAGACTTTGCTGGCAGTCTCAATGCAAAACTTACATTACAAAAATTCCAAGATTTAAAAGGCGTGCAGTTGAAATGAAGCAATTAAAAATATTAATTTAAACATTGCAGTACAATTTTATTAATTTAACACTCAGCGTCTCCTACTGCTCCCATGCCACTTAGATACCAGGCGTGTAAATATGTACAGCAAGAGGCTTACAGAGATCCCACCATATGTTATTATATATTTCTCCTTCATTTATCCCTCAGGTTCATTCTCTCTTATGAACTAACTTGTTTTGCTTTACTCTGTGCCCATTTGCAAAGCAAATGGAAATCACCAAAGGAAGGAAGCAAGGTCTACATAAACACAAGGTAGCAATTGTCTGACCTGCAAATACTTTGAAGTTGTATTCCTCTTAACTGAACTGCAATGAAAAACTCAAACCAAATCAAACTAAGCTATTGAGCTGCTGCTGAAGAAAAACAAGTCATCAGTCAGCCCCACAACACCTAAACCATGCAGCTCATGTGTCCCAGTTACAGAGACAACAGGAGGAGCAGGAAGCCTTAGAGACATGGATAAAGGATGGAGGCAGGGATGAGAGGTGCCAGACAGCTATTACTTTCTTTTGACTTGGCAAAGTAAAGCAAAGACTATCTGGATGAAGAAGGGCCCACCGCTGTGTTCTTGGGAGCATGCTTCTCTGTTGCTCTTGATCTTTCCTCTGTCCAGCCAAATTTTCCATCTGTTGACATACACTGGCAGGATGGTATTTCTTCCTGAAAACAACTAGATAATATTACTTCATACTAATTTTAAAAAGCAGCAGTATTCTATACAGGTCTGTGAAATGAAATGTTGAACAGTATTGCTTTCTTGATATGGAGAGATCAACCATTGTTAGTAACCTGTTGTTTTATTTCTTTCTCAGTTCTCTACAGGCATTAGATTTTCCGTTCAGCATTTTGAAAATGCAGATTTCAGCATCAATTTTGAGCTGCAAATAAAAAGGTTAGATGTTTTATCAAATTCTGAATTCCTATAGATATCTGAAGTTTAACGTAAAAGATCACCTTCGTGTCAGTAGTTATGTCACAGGCTTTCCTATGGTAGCTTTCTTCAGGAAGTTTTGTAGAGTTGGAACCTTGTTAGCTCTTTTTGTTTAGTCTTACAGTTATTCTGAGGATTTTATTTTGTTAAAATTCAGATTAACTGATTTTAGTCAGTGATCCAAGGATCTTCTACACATTTGCCAAATTTGCACTTTGTTTTCCACTTTAGAATTAATGAACAGTAATCACCTTGTAACAAAGTTCTGTATTTAAAAACATATCATGCTCTGAAAATAAAAAGACATTCCACTTCTTCACAACAGTTCAGAAAATAGAAGAAGAGCAGTTAAAATGTGCTCAACAGATTTACTGGCATGAAGAGAGAAAATGGTTTCAGTTTGATGGTTTCAGGTGAACCTTTATCATTTTTCCATTAGTTTCCTCCACATTTGTTGGACTGAAATATTACTGCTGGAGAATACAGCGAGCAGTACTTCCTCCACAGGGACAAAAAAAGCACAGTACGGGATGCTCTAGGATAACAGCAAGAACAAACTTCTTCAGTAGGTGGCAAGGCTTCTGCACCATCTGTCCTCCACAAATGCACACCGGAGTTCCTGATGTGCCCTCCTGCCCCACACACAGAGACTTAATTGCTAATGTCTGGCCTTTAATGAGGGCCTTGATCATGTTCACTGTGGTAAATAAGTGAGACACTTAAAACGTTTAAGTCATGTTTTCATAATGTAACCCTTGAAGGAAGGGAAGTGCAGGGACTCAGAAACAACAGTGCCACAGAAGACAATAAGGTGCCTCAGCCCTCTCCAGGGGTTTGGCTGGTGAGCTGAAGATCATGTATGCGCTCCTCCAGAGAAAGATACAAGATAGGATGTCTACCTTGCAGGTCCCATGTCCATACCACTGTTCACTGTCAGAGTATTAATGAAAGCAGTACAGTTTTAAATGGGTATTGGAGGCTCTTGTCGCTACCCTTTTCATACTATGAAATTGAAGACACTCAGAGATTTTTGGGTAGCTAGATCTGTCCAGATAATAAGAGGAGAGTGGGTCACTTTTGTAGAAAAAGTGAGAAAGCTGTACTAAGGAGTAAGTCTGAACATCAGGAAATAGCAACATCTAATGCTTCTCCATGAGTGTGACTCACTAAAATGTAAAGGGAGGAAATACGCTGGGCAACCAAAAAGGACACTTTCCACAAACTGGTATCAAAATGCTGAAGGACACACCAGTGTTTTTACTTAAAAAAAAAGTAGAACTTTTCGCATAAAGAGTGTACAATGCAGTTAAAACTCACTGCTTTGTACATTCATTTTCAAGCAGCACTACAGTTTGTGCATATCTGTGTCCTTAGTGAACAGGTAAAACTATCTTAAAAGAAAAAGGAAACAGAAATCCATAAAGCAGAAATGGGAAATTACCTAAATGGAAGGAAAGGGAAGCAGAGGTGATGTCTGAATTTGTGTCCTGGTCCAAATTATTCAAAAGAAAGACCTTTAATTTACTTCAAAACATAAAGGGGAAAAGAAATACTTTGGTTTGCAAGACTGAAGTTCATTCGTTAAAGGAAATAAGCAAGAGGCTGAGTAGTGTCTTGAAATCTGATTCTTTTCCTGATGTGGATTTAGCTAGGCAATTATATGCCCCCTAAAGAAGGGAGATGTCCTGTACTTTTATTTAAACTATTTTCTTCTCTACAAAATACCATAAACTACAAACAAATTTTGAATGCATAATATATATGATCAAAATTTGTATTTTAGTTCTGTGGAAAATAGCACCGTTATACAAATCGGAGAGCAGTTTATTCTAACAAATTCATGGTATAGTAATTTTTATACTTAAAGCAACTTCTGTATTTTTGTACTCAAAGCAATGCATGTAGAGGATTATATCAAAAGTTCAAATTATATTCAAGGGGACTCTACATTAGTTGACAGACAAATTAGAGCTGCTCCTAATTTTAGCAATCTGTAACCAGAAAGCCTGGATCAAAGCAGTATTGCCCTTTACTCCTCAGGAGTCAGTCGCTGGGAATGCTGGCCTCCTCTGAATGCTTCCATTTGACTGATGCTACGCAGATGTGATAACAGTAAACTGTGACAGCAACAGAGACTTGGTCTGCATGAAGCAAGGAAGTACTTCCATACTTGCTTGGAAAAAAAACCTCCAAACTTAGGATCATTAATCCCATAATTAAATAAATTTTAAATCTGTAATTATTTATTTTCACTATCTTCATGAGTATGAACCTGGAAAACTTCCTTTATAGGAATGGGCTATAGTGATAGAGACGGCCTTTGGAAGTAAGAGAAACTACTTTTAAGAATTTGCAATAAGGCAACAAAATGAGTAAGAGCACTAGGCTTTATATATAGGGATCTGTTTTCACTGTTGAGTGGGATTAAGGCTGTAAACACTCTCTGAATAGGGGAGGAGAGAAAATAAAGGTAAAGAAACAGTTTATTTTGGTTTTTTTTCTTCAAAAACTGTCATGCAGAAGTCACAAGTTCGGAGAGTCATAAAATCAAATGTTTTTTATAACAAAGCCTATCTTGTTCACTAACGCTGCCTTCTTCCAATGCATGAAACACCCTTGTATGCTGTTAAGATACTCCTATTCATATGGATAGCCAAGTTGAACAAGGAATTTACATTATATTCTGAATTAAATAAATTTACATCATATTCATGCATAGGATTCTTCAAAGGAAGCTTGAGTTGATTATGAAACGTGATGAGCTCAAATAGTATCAAAGTGAAATACCAGTGTCCTACAAGACTGAAAAGTGGTGATACCAAGCCAGTGCTGCAACATGTCCAATGGCATTGCTTCCTAATTTTAGGCCTTGTGATATTCATTGCTGTATTTATGACATTCTAGAGTTCTGCTAATTAACCCTTTTCAACCCTTGTTTACAGTTCTAACAAGATTAATCCCACCAGCAATTTTGTTAACCTCCAAATCAACATCAGTGCTGCAGCTCAAGTACAGATCAGAGGGTAAGTATTTAATCATTTCAATTCATAACAGTAGCAACTATTTTTTTAGTAAATCTTTCCACATATAATAATCTCATGTAGTGAATCTTTTGGCACATTATAATCTCAAACACCTTATCCATCCAGAACATCTGAGAATTCCCAGGGAGTGTCACCCCTACTAGACTTGTGGGATGGGGCTGCTAAGGATTTACCAGCTTATGTGGGGCTAGATTACCCACATGGACTCCAATAAATTTACTGAGTATCTGTGCAAGTGCAGTATGCTGTAGAATCCCACATTGTCATAACACCAGTCAGAGCCAACATTTTATCTGAGAATTCAAATTATGTATTGAAGTTGCTCATGCAAAATACCTGTTCATATGTGTAGATCTGCTTGGGCACTTAATTCTGAATACCAGGCAGAATCTTCTGCTTTTATGCGTGGAAGGATGAAACACATTATGGCGAGGCATACAGTAATAGGGAGTAGGGTGAGGCCTTTGGAGAAAGGATTAAAAAGGAATGAGCTATGACAAGAGGTCAGTCAGCTACTGCTGTAGGATTCTTACATTTACGTCTGAAACAGGTGCCTGTCCACTGACACATAGGATGCCAAAACTGAACCAGCACAGGATGTGATTTCTATCTCTATTCTCACATACAGCTTGGTTTCAGAAACTATAAAATGCATAAGGTCGTAATTGCCAGCTAAACATGAGCCAGCTTGTGCCCAGGTGGCCAAGAAAGCCAAGAGCATCCTGGCTTGTATCAGAAACAGTGTGGCCAGCAGGACTAGGGAAGTGATAGTCCTTCTGTACTCAGCACTGGTGAAGCTGCGCCTTGAATACTGTGTTCAGTTCTGGCACCCTCACTAGGAGAAAGACATTGAGGTGCTGGGGAGAATCCAGAGAAGGGCAGCAAAAACTGGTGAAGGCTCTGGAGCACAAGTCTTATGCGGAGTGGCTGAGGGAACTGGGGTTGGTTAGCCTGGAGAAAAGGAGGCTTGAGGGGACCTTAGGGGAGGTTTAGGTTGGATGTTAGGAAGAAAAACTTCTTCACTGAAAGGGTTGTCAAGCATTGAAACAGGCTGCCCAGGGAAGTGGTTGAATCACCATCCCTGGAGATATTTAAAAGGCATGCAGATCTGGTGCTTAGGAACACGGTTTAGTGGTGGACTTGGTAGAGCTAGGTTAATGGTTGTGCTCAATGATCTTAAAGGTCCTTTCCAACTTAAACAATTCTATCATTCTATGATCCCATGAATTTCAGACTACCCTGTAAAATCTTGGAACTAGACTCTATTCTGGCATCCTGGAAGAAGTCGGCAGGATGTGCTTTTAAAGTAAATAATTACCCAAAATGTTTTTTGTCTGGGATCTCAGGTTACCTACATCTCCTTTTCTCAAACTGCAGCTCTGGACCTTAACTATTCTCAGCTTTGCGAGGGAAGAGGGGTACACAGCCCAGTTTCACCCCCACAGTCAGGCCATGAGGCTGATTGATGCAAGAGGGGTAGATGTCTCTTATATTATGCAACTCAATGGGCTACATTCAGTGCAAAAAAAAAATGCATTTATGTTCTTATGGATTTGTAAAAATCCATTTATTATTATCACTTCTAAGACAAAACTTTGACTACCTCTCATGAGCAGGGTCAAGTTATTTTGCATATCACAGAGACCATGTTTTCTGCTCTAATATTCAGTCTAAACCAGGGAGACTTTGAAAGTATTTTTCATCACATTTCTGTAACTGTTTTCCAGGTTAAGAAGGCTAACCTGAAGGCTAGAGTTAGGTGGGAAAAAAGAGGACTGTCACTCAAAGACTATGTGGATATATGTTAATGCTTATATTTCTGAAAAGGAGCAGTTGAAAGATGATACGCTTAACAAACAGAAATGAGAGTATTATTTCGGTTTCCATAGTTAGTGGTGATCTAGAGAAAGGAGCTGCTTAGGAAAAGAGGTGAAAAATACAAAATGAGTGGGAAGATAATGCAGACAGAGAAATAAAGGCTGAGGAAGTAGGAATCCTAGGGGTTAGTTGGTGGGCTGCAGTTGTGTGAGAGAATGCTAGGAGCCAGCAACTGCTAGATGTTGCCATGTGTGGACGCCCAGGTTAAGGACTTCCTGGCGATTCAGTGCATCAGTGAAATGGTTACGGATACATACACAAGACTTCCCAGTAAGGGCTGCTTCCAGTGCTGTGGCTTCTGGTTTTGTTTTTTGGTTGGTTGTGGGTTTTCTTTCAGTGAGGTGGCTCATCACTTTCATAGAAAAATCTTACAAACTTTTTGTATGCTTTGCAAACTCTGGAGAAACTTTTTGCCTTCATCATTTTCTCTCTGTGCTACAGTGTATTGTTTTTCATGAAAAGTTCTGTAATAGGTAAATAGATGAATGAAATTACCAAAACATCCTACGTTCTTAAAAAGGGCATACCCACAAGTGGAAAAAGTGGCTTGAATTGCTGCCTGCATGCTAAGAAGCAGGTCATTAAATACAGAGGCATTATTAAACTGAATGACTTCCAGTTCCTTTCCTCTTAAGTCTTTTAGTTTTCTTATTAACTATAGCATGCATGTACAAAGGAAAATTCCCAAATGCTTTGTTGACAGATTTTGCTAATTACTCAGTGATGTTAAAGCATACAGCTCCAAGGGAACTATTTGCTCACAATTTCCTAGATAAAAATAAAAGGGAGGCTGTGTCCACATTTGGACTGGAAAATACCTTGCATTGGTTTCCCTACGGCTCTGCACAGTTGCACAAAGTGAGACTGGAAGCATTGTACATTTTACTGAAGAAAAGTAAGTAGTTATCAAATTGTGTGTATGTATGCATGCATATATACTTGCACAGTGGACTCAAGCAAATACTGCATCTATCAGAAAGGAAGAAGTCTTCCTCAATATCCTGTTCAAAAGAAATTTAGGGTGATTCATTAGATAGTTCATTCAATGAGCAGTTGCTCTGTTAACTAAGATTTGATTATTCTGCTCATCTTTTTTTCCTATAAAGATAAAAGAGTATTATAGTTGTTATTTCCCACTTCTGAAATAGTACTAGAGGAATGGGGGATACAGGAAGTTTTTGGACTGGGAGAATTTGTGGCTGGCAGAATTCTTACTGCATAACCCACATAAGCATTTTCTGTAGAATATACTTCCTTTTATCTTATTTTTCAGGGGCCTTGTTTGACTTGTTATTGTCACCTAAAAGGCTAGGAAAAATTCTTGTCTAAAAATCATTCAAATGTTAACAATATTCTGTTACATGCAATATAAAAAGTCAAAAGAGAGGATTTCATTTTATTTGTCCTGATTTGCTACTTTCATGTCAGTAGCAGAGGTCATCAAAATAACTAGAAAATTACTTTAAGTAAATGTTGTTATATACTTTATGATCATTTCAGTTGAATGTCTACATTTACACTTTGCATTTTATAATTCTGTGGATAAGAAAAGTAATGCACAGACAGTGTAATAGGAAACACTGGGTTCTGAAGCCTCATGCCTGATTCTTTTTGTCTATGTGCAGTTTATGGTTTGCAAATTTTTGCAATAGCTTAAGGTTCTCTGTGTCTTGGCTTTTGTAACAACACATGAAAGTTCCTGTTCTCCAACAACAATTAATAATTCAAATCCTTTTGTGAACTATAAGAAGCTAAGTAGGCTTAGTACCTTATCAGAAATTACTTTGTAATGAATATGTTTCACTTCCTTTATTATTTGGCTGGCTTTGTAAATTTGTCCTCTGGCATACTTATTAGTACAAGCTGCTGGTATTTTGAAGTCTGAGGAAGTGTCTGGAGTTAGCAGGATACTGCAAGATATCTTAAAATTCATGAAGAGTTGTACTGGATTGTATTAAGTTGTTCTGTGGGGTCCCTTGCTGCTTTGAGAAGCTGTATTCTTTACAAACATTTCCATAACACATTTCATTCATTGCATATGACATAAAAGCTGGAAGCAAGAACAGTTTGTTTCTTCCTGAAATATTTTAAGACGTCAGTGTTTGCAACCAAACCATCCAGTCTTCTGTTCTTTACTTCAAGGGGCAATCTGCAGTGGCGCTTTCTCTGTTGAGACTCAAGGGAAAGTGAATTAATATTGGTGGACAGAAGTCCATTTTAGTTAAATGTTATATGCTGGGAAGAAGACAGCAAAAACCCTCATTAGCAATTCTTTTTTAAAAAGTTTTCCGTCAGCAAACGTTCAGCTTTGGCATAACAAGCATTGAAATTTTACGGCTTTTCTTTCAGCTAAGATTCTGGAAACCAGCAAAACAATGAGAGTTGAGACTTGTAAAGAAAGAGTAATTCTTACTGTTTTAGCATCAAGAATTACTTTCAGTTCTAGCAGATGGCAAACGTCTGTGCCAGAACTCACCTACCATGCTAAAAGAAATTCTTGCGATCTGATTTCACAACTTCACAATAAATGAACAAGGTTAAAGGTGGCATCTGAATGGGACCTCTCCAAGGAATTTTCAGGTTTTATGGAAAAGAAAATGTTTGTGATTCAAATAGAAATGTTAACAGGAGACACTTGGTCCTTTCTTGAGGTCAGACAGAGAAGGAAAGGAAAAACAAAATAGCAGGCAGGCAGAAAGATGTCAAATACTAAGTCACTGTTTTCTTCATTTATGCTTGATTTTCATGTTGCGAGTTGCAATAGTTCTCCAGGGAATGCCTTAGCTGCTACTTTGTTTGCAAAGCAAATGGGAAGCCTGAAGCACTATTTCAGGCTCTAGTTCTTAATTGAATTTATTGAAACATGAGTTTCTGCTTGTAAAATGAGATAGACTACTTTGAAAGGGTTTTAAAAGGAATAATAACAGGTTATATGGAATTTACAGTCAGTGCAGTTAAATATCTAAAAATGTATTGCAGGGAAAGAAGATGCATAGCATCAAACATATACAGGCTTTAAATGGAAATGAAAAAATACGTTATGTATCATTACTCTAGTTTTGTGGATAATATATTCAGATACCTTATCAGTGAGAATGATGTAAATGTGTGATAGACTGCGTTCTTTAAATAGTGAAAGAGTCACTCCCTCATCTGGAAAGGACCATCCATCAGAGGAAGTATGAAACTAGGTGCACATACCCTCAGTAGTCTGTAGGGACTGGGCAGTATTTTATGGAAGCATTGTATTGTTCACCTCACCTAATTCTAATAAGCATGCTCAAATAAAATGCCCTTAAGGGCTCAGGTTTCTCTAATGATCTTGACTTTTTTCTAGAAGTAATACAGCTGATCACTGAAAACAGTTACTTGTTTTATGTATTACAGAGTGTCTCACCCTCCAACAATTATTTTGCCGCTTCACAACTGGGAACCCAAAGGGGAACCTACAAAAGAAGAAGAACTTGGTCCTTTAGTAGAACACATTTACGAGGTAAGATTTATATTTGTTGCCATAGGATCTCATGTTGCTCCCATTTAAATCCTAATGGATTTGGTTTATTGTCTCTATCTGAAACCATATAAAGCCACAAATGTAAACATTCTGACTTTAGCACATGACCAAATTTAATCTGAGAATTCACAACCCCAGTATCTGTTCATGTTAATGAAGGAGATACTAGTTTATGCTAGGAGACTGTCTTTGACATTTAAGGGATCTGTAAACATTTTGGGTGTTTGGCAATAACTAAAAAGAGTGCTTAAAGGCTCATTGTAATCAATGACAAACATTTTCAATTATTTGACTGGTTTCTCATTAAAAGCTGTGACTGTTGTGCACAGGAAAAAATAAGTTTACTGCAATATTTAGCTAACTGAAAAAAAACCCGTTTACACACACATGTAACTTGTTACGTCATTCTTCAGAAAATGCTCAGTTGAAAATAACACTTAATATTTGAAGTATACGTATTTCTGCCTTGTACTGTTGGGTTTTTTCTGTGGTTGATTCCTTATTTGAAAGAATAGCATTCAGGTTAGAAAAAAGTGCATCGAGTAAACCTCATGGAATAAAGACCATCTTTGGAATCTGATGGATGACTTCTGTTAAAGGGGGTAAAACAGAGTGCTTCACATATGGTTATAACTCACAAACTAGCACTCAAGAAAATATAAGCAACTGAGCTTAATCAACAGTTTAAGATTACAGTTTGCACGACTAATACAAAACTGTAATGAATTAGACTGTAAAATACAAAATATTATTTGTGAATTCCTCCTCATAATTCTCTAAACTGAAAATTCTCTAACAAAACTTCTTGTCTCAAGCATTTGGGCTGTTCGTGCAACTGTATATGTGACTTCAAATGTATTTTAAAAAATGCCTTAAAATAGTTACAGTGATTAGTTACAGTGATTAAACCACTTTCATGGTTTATTGATATCAGCAAAGCATAAAAAAAAGCCAAACACCCGCCCAAAAACCCTTTACTGGGGAAGATGTAGGATTGCAAGTGGGGTTTATTCAGTTCTAAGTAAAGCTTATCGTCACAAAGATTCTACACATTCAAAAAAAGGAGGTTCTCAACATCTCTAGAAACTTTGAGTAAAGCTTCATGCTGCTCTGCTTCTTTAGCTCACATGCCCAGTGTTAACGCATAGCCAAATTTCCTGTGGCCATCAGATATTTTCAAATTGTAAACTGATCTAATAAAACTTTTTTAATAGCCCAGATTTTTTTAATTTCTGTTATTTCTATCTTTATTCGTTTTCCCAGAAAAAAATAATGTCTGGGGATGTTACTTTAGGAAAACTACTTCCTTATTTTCTTTTGGCGAAATTTGAACCTAGAAGTGTTGAAAATAGAGTTCTTTCTTAACCACAAGAATTAGTTTAAGCTCTGCTATACCTTCTATGCCTGCACCCTGAAATGCAATTCTTTCATGTCCTGAAGTTTCAGCTATTTTCAAGTACGTTCTGTTAAGGTTCATTGTATACATATTTGTATAGTGTATTTTGCTAGTATGATTTGATTTGGGGTTTTTATACCTTTTTAGGTAATTTCAGCTTTCTCATATGTAGCAAAAAGTGGGAAAGGTGATGATTTCTTGATCATTGACTCAGACAGAAAAGGTTGTTCTCCTAGATTTCCCACTGGCTTTGTAACAAATGTAGAGAAGTCCTTTTCCCCTATCTGCCACAGATTGTCCATCAATAAAATTGCATTAATAACCTATAAATCTTTCCCAAAGTTCTTCAAGGCTGTGAACACTAGGAATTTGAAAATATCTAAGTAGTGGTTGCTGCATTTTTTGTTGTTGTTTACTGCCTTGGAAATTACTGATGATATTTGTTTGGCAGCTGCACAACATAGGACCAAGTGCCATCAACAATACAGTTCTCCATGTTGGTTGGCCGGTGTCCAGTCGAGAAGAATTTCTTCTTTATATTCTTCATATTCAGACACACGGACCATTGCACTGTCAAACCAGCTCTCCTATTAATACAATGCAAATAAAGGTCAGTCAGCCTCTTTTATTTCCATCCCTGTCTGCACTTTGCTTGATTTTTTTCTGCCTACAGTTCCCAATAGGATGAAGCTTTTGTGGATTTTTTAGTTACCCTGAGACCATTTTAACTGGGTAAGAAGCAAGGTATACGTAGTCTATAATGTTTCTAGTTTGGCAGATGTGTTGCACAGTATGCGTTTGGTTTCTGTTCTCTTCTTATCAGGAGAAACTTGTATTTCAATTCAGTATCACAGATACAAGATAATTTTTTAAATGGAAATTTGCAAGGTTTTCCTTCAGGGTCATTTATAACATGGCTTTGAATATCTGACAAAAAACATTTCAGCTCTCAGGAGATCCTAAGAATTCTTGTGTCCTAAAGAGTACCTTAATTCAGAAAGTCATCTGCACATCAGGTGCTCAGTGGATGATCTCCCAAAGGTGACATAAACTTTTGTTATGTCAAGGGATCCACATAGCTTTTCAGTTGAGTCTGATACAGCCTATCAGTGGTTTGTTTATCAAAAGGTCTTACATCTGAACCTGTTAGCTGTGGGGAAAATTTTTATAGCACAATAATGTCATATCATTAAACTGAAGGACATTAACTTCTTGGAGCTGTTTATTTAATAGCAGACAGGCACCAGGTTTTGTAGCAGTATTTTTAAAGGATGTAACACAATTTTAGGTTTTTATTCCAATACACATAATTTACATGGTGATACAAATAATTTGTATAGTATTTGGTCTTTTCAGTATCACAGGCTAATTCAGGTTTGAAGGGACCTTAGGAGTACTCTGATCCAACATCCTACTCAAGCAGGATCAGCTGTAAGATCACACTAGATTCTTCAGTGCTTTATGCAGTCTGGTCTTTAAAGACAACAAGAATAAAGGCTGCAAAACCTCTCTGGGCAAATTTTGATGCTTCTTGATTGCCCTTACAGGGAAAAGATTTTTCCGAACATTCAGTCTGACCTTCTATTGTTTCCACTTACTCCATTGCCTGTCATCATACAACCAGGCACCTCTGTGAAAAACCTGGCTTCATTTTTGTGACAACCTTCTCCCTTCAACAGCTTCAGTCCACTCAAAGCATTCTCACCTCTTGGCTGAACAAGCACTGGTCCCTTATCTTCTTCCGGCAGGACAAACACTCCAGCCCTGAGCTTCCCTGTGGGCTCCCCACAGGTTTTAATACCATGTGTGATATTTTATATTATGTTTAAGTTCAGCATTGTATGAGACAGTATAATCTGTAGAATGGGAGTAATTTTAGAAGCCTATGTATTTTTTACCTGTCATAAAGTGTTAATGATTTTAATTTTTCAAAGAACATGCTTTCAATATCCTATGAAGTGAAGCTATCAACTGGAATTCTACATTCTGCATATACTCTAGAAATTGAAGTTTTCATGTATTGCCACTTGATAAAAGCCTTCATATAGTCTACAAATGTTTTATGGCTTAATCAGTATTAACTCGTAATTGTTAGGACTTTGTCAGCAACATGACAGGGTTTTGGTTTTTCTACTTGGAAATGATTGTGTAATTATTTTAATCATACCAGCAAAAAAGATAAGATTCCTCTGCCTATTTTTTCATAAGTGTTATTTGTAGGATTTGTTTACTGTCCAAATTGCTTCCCCTTCCATGGACATGGTTCTTATTTTATAGCAGAGCTGGAGATCTCAGAGTTTGGAGGAAACAGTAACAACGGGAAGCCTAGTAGCAGCCTCCTCAGTTAAAATGTTGATACAGCAGTGTCTACAAGCCTGTTTTAAGATCTATGTTTATGATGGCAGATCCCCCCAAAAGAACTTGGTTTGGCTCCCAGACAGAAGATTTAGCAAAACACAGCTCTACATATTATTCCATCAGAACCAAGGTATCCAATTTATTAAGCATAACTGATTCCAGACACTTCTGGAGTAAACAACACTTCTCAAGTTTAGCTAGTAGCCTGTTAAACATCTTGCGGAGAGAGCTGTGTTCCAAATGCTAAAAGTACTGTACATCTTTTGCATACCAAGAGGAGTTTGAGTTTAGTACAGTGGATGAAAGAGGAGATATCTTTCGAGTGAAAGGGATTGCTCACAACCACAGGAGCTGCAAGAGGCAGAACCGCAATATATACTTGCAAGAATACAGAAAAATTGATGTTAACCAAATACATTATTAAAGCAGATCATGTTGCAAGTACGTGAAAAGGATTTCATCCCTCCCTAGTCACTGTGCTCTCTTTAAAGTTTCAATTCAGAAGCTGAAATGAGAGCATTACTGTCAGGCAGGCAGAGTCGTAGGTGGAATAGTGCCACAATTCTTAATGACATTTTCAAGCAATGTATTTTTGATGATTATTATTGCTTTATTTTTTTTTAGTTTGCTCTTCCTTCTCCTGCTTGTCAATGATTGCATCTGTTACATAAACAAGACTCATTTCTTACGAGGCTTGTGGGAAATCTTCCTGTAATAATGAAATATTGCTCCCTCTGTCTTAGTAGATTATGGCTGTAGATGCACAATCATTATTGCAAGACTTTAAACATCCTTATTTGCAGTTTTTCAAAGCACTGAACAGCATGAATACACAAATCAGGTTTCAAATGTCATGCTTATCTATTGCTTCAGGTGGGAAGAGGATACAGAGACAACTTCCTTCAGGTTTTGTATAAACAGCAGGATGGCTGGCTCAAATTCCCAAATAAGCTGCCCTGGGTTCAGCCCTTAAACCACGACATAAGCCTAAGGACATTAAATGCATGGCTCCTCTTGGGTTTCAGAACCTAGCTCTCTTAGAGTGCTTGGGCATTTCCCCTTTGAAATTACTTAGATGGTTCAGTTCCAGTTAGAGCAGTGTCTTCTTCCCCATTGTTGAATTTCTTGTCTTGTAGAAAGGTTTCCTCTGTGTTTTTTTGTTTCTTCCACAAAGATAAATCAAACCACTGCACACATAGGAAGACTCTTACTTAGGGACTTTTGTGTAGGTTATCTTTCTCTGAAGGCACTGAGGTATGTGAGACGATAATAAAATTATGAGTCTTGCAAAAGGTATGAAGAGTGGGGAAAGGACTGATGAAAGATATGAAACGGAAAAACTAAGTACACTAGGGTGCTTTAATCTAGACAGGAGGTGACTATGCAGAAATGTGATCCGCAAGATCAGAATTGGTGGGAAGAGTGTGGGTGGGGATTGACTGCGCTGCCTATTCCTGCATAGGAGTGCAGCATGTTCACTGTACAGGAATTGGAGCATCAAATGAAGCCTGTAAAGCCAGATTCAAAACAAGCAAAAGGAAGTGGTAGTTCATAGTGGCAGTTATTAGATATCTGGAACTTGTTGCCAGGGGAAGTAGTCAGGGTTAAAAGTTTACATGGTTTTAAAAGGAAACTGGACAAATTTGCAAAAGAGAAGACCAGTGCAGATTAATAAATGAACAAAAAATTCATGCAGATCAGGAAGTCCCTAAACTGAAAACATTTGGAAGCTGAAAGTTATTAGGAGAGAGCATTGTGTATGAATGTCCTGTTCCTGAATGTATGAATGAACTCTTCCGTCCACATCTGTTTAAAGGCAGTGTTGATGAGAAGATGGACTTTTGGCCTGAGCCAATATTCCTGAAGAGTTGGGTTTTTTTCCCCAGACTGATGGTGAAAAGTAGTTTTATGGAGCCTGTGCCTACAAATACCAGAGGTATAGGCAGTGTTTTCCAACTATGGTAGACAATACAAGGTGACATACATGGCACATTCTCAGTAGCTGAGCACTGCAGTACCATGAGTGAGGTATCTGTCAGGGGAGCAGCAAAATAGTGGCTAAAATCCACCACATAGGTCAGGTGCATCCATTAACATGATTGACTAGGATCTATAAAAAAAAAAAAAGGGCTCATATAGAAACCATCTAGTGTTCAAATGGATCTACATATGCATCAGTTGTGATCATATATTGAAGGCTTCTTCAAAGGCGTGCGATAATATGTTGTGGTTCTTTTAATTTGTCATCATTAAAGAAGCATATATGTGCTGCTGAAAGAATCCTGGAAAGAGAATTCCCACATGTTATCACATTGAGAGGAAGAGATTTACTAGCTATTTAACCATTCCCTTATTGCAAAAAGACAATGTTAACCTAATTAAGCAGTAGAAAAAAAAATCATTTTTGCCTAAGGGGTTTTCATCAGTTAATAAATTCTAGTATCATTCACTTTGTTGAATGCTTTTGACTGAAGGTCTCAGAGAATATCAAAACGATCCCTTCTTCAACCTCGTCATTTTAATCAGACGAATGGTACAGATTTTCCAAATCTAGTACTACACAGCATTAGTGTGTGGAAGGTTTTGTGTGTTTATAGCTATTCTCTTCCCTCTAGTGTACAACATTTCTTACAATTATGATAATTTTCTTCAGGAATTTAAGATAATTTGTGTTCAGAGGTTAAAGGTACTGATAAGATGGATCTGATGTAGCTCTTTATAATCTGATGCCCTTAAACAATAGTCTCATGTATGTTTAGGTGAATTCCTGTTAAGATCTTATTGCAAATTTCCTCATATGTTTTGTTGTGATTTTACATGATTGGACTGTTATGAATTACGATTTATCTTTCCCTCATAACAACTCTATTCCCAGGTGGTCTCTGTGGCTTCTTGAAAGAAGCCGTAAATGCTCTGTGTAGAAATTAGAGAAACTGCCAACAATAAATATAGCTTTTAATCAGAGAACAAAAATGCTGAAGAGAATATATTGAATATGAGAATAAAAAAGAACGCACTGTTGTGTTGAGTTGTTACCAAAAGAAATCTGTAAAAAAATAATGATCAAAAGTTGTATTGCTAGAATTCAGGTTTCCTTTTCTTTTACGTTCTGAAGCTGGTAAAATCCTTATCTTTCAATAGGCAGATTCTGATCTGAACTAATGATGAGATTTCTGTGCAGCAGTTTTGAATTTATCCTGTTATAGGGATCAGAATCTGGCCCAAAGAGTCTTAATAAAATCAAGTACAGCAATGAAATTAACACCAGTAAAAAGTGAAAAAAATGTCATCTGTTATAACTGAGCAATATCTTGCTATGCTATTACTCATCATACTCCTAGTTGAAAACAGCATATTCTCATGGCTGTGCTGTTAAATTGTAAAAACAGCGTTAATCCAAAATTCAAGACCTATGAGAAGAGAACAAATCTGTTAGAATCATTGCATGAGTATGTCATTAGCATTCACTTTTTTTTTCTTTGCAGTTTACTATTCCACAAGACACTCCCGAACTTGCTGCTTTTTTATATAATTCCACAATTTCTCATTACATCAGGAGAAGGGAAGTCACAGTGGCAGAACCTTACAGGAAAAACTCTGCAAAAATATTGGTGAGCTACCTAAAAACTATCAACATGGAATACGCATGCAGTTTATCAAGGTGGCTGTTGGTTTGACTGCAATTTATTTACTGACTTTTAAGTATTTTTCTAAGTGATTTTTAAGCCCTAAGTTTGAAATACTGCTTATTACATATCACCAAGCCACAGGTTAGCTGTTTCGCTTGACAGAGCTTTACATTAGAGATCACACATGCCAAATTCCTGGTTGTCTTACTCCTGGCTGCTTACAGAGAAACCTCTGTGGTCTTGCAATTGCACACTTATCACAGGGAATTTCACCACAGATTTGGAGAATGGGCCGTTTTCTAACGAATCATATTTCAGATTCAGACTTCTGAAAGGTAGGTGTATCACTGTTACCTTGGCTCCTAGCATTCTGGCTCTTTCATAAAGTATAAATCATACTTAAAATGAACATTTTCATGTAAAGTAACAGTTCTGACATGCAAATACTTCGGACTATATTTGTTTCCCCCAGTCAGTACTTATATTCATGTGGAAGGGTGAGACCCTTCTCCCTTACAGTACCACAACCAAGGCAAATGCATTTTAAACATTACAGACAGTGCTGGAGCAAAAGCAGAGATCTCTCTCCCATGAAAATAGTTCTGAGTAGCCAGTCTGATACCTGAGTATTTGACCTTGGCTATATGTATTTTCAGAAGATTAGGGTTTTTGCATTGCTGCATGCAATGTCCCATCCTTAGAATACTTCAGCACTTCAGGTATCAGCTCCCCTTGCCTAGAGGCTGTTTTCAAACTTGGTGACTTTGGGGTCATGCAGTCAGTGCTTTCCATCTGTTTTTATAAACCTCAGGCAGAGTTTCTGTCATGCTGTCCAGTCTCATATTAAGTTATTTAATGCAAGCTCATGTTTGAATTGCATGACATCACTAGAATTTGGTAGGAAGAAGAGAACCTCACAGACCTAAGTATTCTGGAGTAATAGAATAATTATGGTGCTTCTGAAAGTTAATTTGGCAATTTTTATAACAGGAAGAAGATAGAATCTGAAAGTAATGAATACCATAATGTTATTAAAAACAAAATCACAGATGAATCCATTTTAAACAGTAATCACTGTTGATTCCTATGTAATTCTTTCATCAACCTAATACCCTGGGAAGAATCTGATTCCACAAGGGCTTCAGGAAAAAAGCCTGGGCTTTTGAAGACATTCTACCACGGAACACTTAATCCATTCTTCAGTAAAACTTAAATTATCAGTTATCTTTCTCAGTGATTAGGTTCATGTGCTACCAACATAGAAATTACTGCAGCAACTGAAAGTGGTTAACAAAGTTTTTAAGTGTGTACTGTGTCTGCATCTTAAACTAGGAAGCAGAGATTTTTCAGCTGCTTGATGTAGACAAATAGTATTTAGGTGTGTACTTATTAATGCAAAATTGGTGCTGTGATAAGCAGTCTTCTAGTGCATTATGCTTTTAATAAGTACAGATTAGATTAGGATTGGATACCGTGTTTACCACTGGATATATAGCAGGACTTTTCCAGGATGGCCATAGAAAAGCAATATGTCATTTGCTCAGTTAGACATGTGTCACAATTCTATGTGCCTTCAGCACTGCATGCTACGGATCCAGAAAAAATAAATTTTTATTTGACATTTTGGAAGTATACATGGAAAGTGAGTGCTGCTCTGGAAAATGGATGATTGGCCAAAGGTAATTCTTTGGTAAAATCTGTAATTTTTACTAATCAGAAATTTAAAGGTTTTTTTCATCAAAGCGTTTTCACAGAGAGGAAAAACTGTTCTGAGAAATTCTATTTATATTGTTTATTGAACATTTGGTTTCTTTTCCATTAGCTCTAATGTTCCAGTGTTGTGAAAATCACTACAGGCTAAATGCATTACTAAGAAAAATAGAAATACGTGTTCAGGTCCAAAAATGTCAGCCAAAAGTAGACTTTTCTACATACTAATGATTTATTTTGTAGATACGTGTTTTTGACTACTATGATTAATGAAAACAGCTCTCCTCCTTCCTGCAAGATAAATAAATCTGTTTGGAGGATGTTTAAATATGAAAACCAAATAAACAGATACTTTGAAATATGCATTTTAAAAAAAAAGCTTAGAATTGCAAGTTCCAGGGTTTGCAGTTTCATTTTTCAGGCAGAAAACAGTGAGTAAGCACACATCTTATACTTAACTTGTGATAAGACAGAGATTTGGATTTGTGGGGAAAGCTATGTATAAAGCTGTGTATGTATTCCCTTAGGGAATGCATACATTATCATCTCATTTCCTGAAGTATGAGCTTTGGTAATGCAGCCATTCTCACTGTCCCAAGGGAACATACTTGTGAAAACTTAGTTTTGCTTTCAAGGTCACAAGACCTTCTATGATGAGTGTCAATAAAGCATCTGTAAGGGAAGGATTCTCAAACAGATCTCTGTTCTGAAAATGTGAATCAATTAAAACCTGAGCCTTCCTCATGAATCAAACCAAAACTTTTTAGGCAAAATCCATGTGCGTATATAAACCTGCACATTATTTTACGCACACATTTACTCATCTTTTTCTATAAGATCTTTCTTCTTTTCTACACCCCAAACAACCGCATAATTTCTGTGGTTACCCTGTGAGACTCAGCTCTTTCCCTTCTGTGGCTTCCAGTCAGCCTTCAGCCTTTGAGGCATTCTTCTGGCAGACTTTAACAGAGTATATAGTTTTGAGTTGCATTGCTTGGCTTTTGTCTTCAACCCTGTGTATGAACCAGAATCATTGCTCATCAGGAATGTTTCATGGACAACAAGTTTCAAGCAGAGCAACTAAAGAATCTCAGCAAATGTTCTGGCTGCTATAATGTAAACATCAGTAACAGGAGAGTTAAGAGAAAAATTTAGGAACATAAAGACTTTAGGCATAGAGAACAGGAAAAATAAGTTTTGAAATCACAAAATGATGGATAAGATGAAGACAAAGCATATGCTTCAAAAGATTAATAAGTACCTGGATTTTTTAAGAGTTTTTCAGAGTAGATGTTGTTGAAAATTATTACTTTTCTTTGGTAGTGCAAAAAGACTCTCCTCCTTGGCTTACAGTTCTCACAGTGATTCATGGAGTATCTATCATATATATTAGATGAAGTTACTGATTTAATTCTTTAAGGGGAAGTTGATTTGTTTTGCTAGCTTATAGCATTTGAAAATTATTATATGCCTTTTTAAAGCACAAGCATTTGAAAATGATTATATGCACTTTTAAAGCACAAGTATAACTTCCCTTTGTTTTACACACAGAACTGTACAAATGTGAAGTGTATCCTGATTTCCTGCACTGTGGGACAACTGGAAAAAGGAAAGAGTGCAGCACTGAAAATCAGGTCCCGGCTCTGGGCCCAAACGTTCCTGGAGGTAATGCACACAAAAGTCTCTTTCTATGCATAAGACCCTGCATCTTTTATTTGAATAGATATTTAAGAATACAGATGATGACATTAAATGGATCAAATGCAAATCCTTTTTGTTAGCACTTTCTTTGAAAGTAACATCTCACTGGTTCCTGTTCAGGTCGCCTGCATGCTGCTTACTCTTCTTTTTTTCAGTATCGCTCCCTCTCTAATTTATGTCCTGAATCCTACCTGAAAATTCCAAGATTATTTTTAAACACCTCTCCCGGTTTTGTTCCTTCTTTCCTAGACTGGTCCAAGTCAATGATCATTTAGGTCTCCACGATGTGCTCTGCATTCATCATGTCTTTCTCAATGACAGGTTTTTCTTGGAGCCAAATAGTATATGGTGTACACTGTGTCCAGCTTAAAAATTCATTGTTATTCATTGTCTGTTAATCTAGGGAAGAGTAATATGTATTGAGCTCATATGACATACAATACTCATATAGTGACAATCTGTGTATCACCACTAAAAAGAAGGGACAGTGCAGACCATGGAAAAAATTACCTTCTCTTTGCAAATTCTTGCATTTCTAACTTCATCTGCCCTCAAAATTCTATCTACACTGCATAAAGCAGAGGGATTGCACTGTGAGCTGCTACAGCTGGCAATGTGTCTGTAGTGCTATGTGGCTGTCATATCTTAAACACTGTGCATTGAAAAACTTAAAATTCAGTTTGCTGTTACTGGGAAAAAACTGCAGATCCTCTCTTGGTCAAACTGATTGATTGTCACCTTCCTTCTTAATGTTATTTAAAATTCCCCAGTCTTTCTGCCTAGAACACAAGAACCTTCTTGTGTTCCCCATAGCTGTAGAAGAATGATTTATTGACAGTACCTCTTACCCTAGCAAGGAAAGAACTGAGGATCTTCAGATTACAAGAGGAGCTTCAAATTAAGCTCCTCGCACCTTTTGAGTTAATTTCTCCCTTTCCTCCAATGTGAAAGTAGATAAAATAAATCCTTCGTTGCTTGACTTGCTTTCCTGGCGAAACAAGAGAGCAGATGGGACAGTATTTATAGGAAGTTGAATGCCAGCTCAACAGCTAACCATCATGGTGCATACTTTGAGGGTCATGGGTCTTTCTTAGTGTACGAAACTATGGCAGTGCTTACCAAAAGGATAACATGAAAGGTTTTTCTACCTCTCTGTCAGGACTTAAGGTTACATTCTGTTTTTCTTCTGCAACAGCTATGAGCACCACTATGACTGAAGAGAGCGTAAAATTATTTGGCCTTACTTTAGGAAAAGTGATTTCTGTCTAGCTCAATAACAAAGGGCATCCTTTCAGATACTAGGTGAATTAATTCCTGATTTGTCAGTTCTTGCTATTAACAATCAATTCCAAGAAACTTGTATTTAGAATCACAGAATCATAGAATAGTTAGGGTTGGAAAGGACCTTAAAATCATCTAGTTCCAGCCCCCCTGCCATAGGCAGGGAC
>WYDI02028788.1:0-29152 GCA_009867235.2 Psittacus erithacus
AGGACAGGTTGTGGGGGGAAAACAAGCAGGCTACATGCTTTGTCTAATTTACGACTAAGCTTAAACCACGACAACCTGGTAAATAAAAAAGGATTAAGGAAGCAAGAAAGCTGTACATGTGCTTGATGAACAGCTAATGATTCCCTGCAGAACACATGTAACATCATGAAAGGAGGTCAAACCAGAGTGACCAAACAGATGACCAACTAAAAGCCAATTCTTAGAATTGGCCTACGAGAAGTGGTGCATGGGAAGGACAGAGTGGAGGGAGTTGTATTATGGCCCTGTGTTCTCCCTGCACAGGAGTGGTTGATCACTGCTACTGTCATTTAAGCAAAACCTAAAAAATGTACAGGTAAACCTAAACATTTGAGGATTAGGACTGAGCACTCAAAATCGGCATAAATCTATATTCTACTGAAAGAAACAGGGGACGAAAAGGAAAACAGTAATGTCTTGGAGCTGACAGAAAGGAGGATATATGAGGAAAGGACGCCCATATTTAAATATCCTGTTCTCTTTCCATTAATTATAATCATGTTCATCTCCAGATGTATGTAGTTTTTATATGCTCTGCTGAGAGACTGAAATCAGAACATGCACTGAAATCTTCCACCCAAGGATGCTCATACTGACATACAGAAAAGACGAAGCTATCAAGTTGAAACAGTGTGAAGAACACGTCAGATGTGTGAATTTCTCATCTTTCACTTGGCTTTTATTTAAAAAAAAAATGGCTCCATTGTCAGGGACAATAAAAGCAAGGGAAGGCCTTGGAAAACAAGCCACACACTGGGTTGATAAAACTCTCATAAAGTGTTAGCTTTATGACTGTTAGGAACTTAGGAATTGTCCTGCTTGCCCAGGTGAGTATTTTTTTTCTCAGCCAATAGCACATTTCAGGTGTTCCAAAGAGAGACAAAAGAAAGCCCATGGGGCTAGAATTTTCTGTCAGTTGTTGGCTTATAGCCATCCCATGGAATTTCATTTTCATTATCTACATGAGCATCCAGACCTTGTTTGAACCCTGATATTTTTGCAATGATTTTCATGAGCCTTCTGTTCACTGTGAAAAGAATATAAACATGTTTTCAAAATTTAGATTTTCCTCTGTCTATAATTTTAGGTCTCCTGCTTCTTGAATGGCAGTAGAAAATAATAATAGGCAAAAACTGATGATGAGATAAACTGCATTTAAAGAGGCAAAATAGGATTTGGTACACCTGACACTCCTTATAATATTCTTAATGGACTTTGGTAAGTATTTAAATCCCTCTGTGACTTTATATTCAAACATCCACCTGTTCATTCAGTTATCTTTAGCTGTCTGGTTACTCCCTGATTCTGATACAATAATTATTTCAAGATTCTCTTGGTTCCTTTCAGATCGTCCATATTTTTATTATTTTTTGTTCTCTGCCTTCTGCAGAGCAGGTGAAAGGATTCCCTGATTAAGAATTCCCTAACCTAATATTTGTCTCTGGAGCGAAAAATATCACAAACTTAAGGAAAAAAAGTATAAACTAGTGCAAATGTAGTGAGGTCTTACCTGAGTGAAACCCACTGGTAAAGTCTGCAAAACATAATAGTGGCATTTTACCTGTTGTGGGTCTAATGTATTGTAGAAATCTGCTTCTTGTCATCTCTGCCTATGTCTCCATTTTATGAGCTATGGGGAAACAGACAATCATTCAGCTCTCCCTATGCAGCCATCCCATTCCATTCATGGCTTCATAGGTCACTCTTATATTCTATTCTTCTTTCCAGAATAGAATAGTTCAGATGCCTTCCACTTTTTCTCATTATTATTACTCTTTTCTGGACCTTCCAGCAAGGTACACCTGGACTCAGCATCCTGAACAATTGCTTCTCATAGTTTCCATTTGTGGAAGTTACGTGGCTTGCATTGTGTATGCTTTACAGATGATCTGTGTCCCACAGAGATACGCCTTGTTTGCTAGAGCTGTCAATTCTGGAAAAGCAAATTCTTAGCTGGAATCATCCATCAAACATCTTTCCAATCCCTCAGTTTAAGGTTGCGGATGTTTGTGGCACTTAGGAGGTCTCTCTGCTTTCATTTCCTCATGAGATAAACTTTTCTGTTTGTGCTTTAGTCTTTATGAGTCTTAGTAATGAACATCTAATGATACTATATTGCTTTGATTCATACTAAATAACATGAAAGGGTTTTGTTGCTGTTGTTTATCTTTTTGATTTTTTTTTTTTTTTTGCTAACTGAAATGATTCGAACAAAAGAAATATCTGCCAGAGCCAGGCTAGTGATGCATGTTTGAGGTAGAATCTTTCAGATTTTGAATCAAGAAAATTCATCTCACTCTGGGACATTAAATGTCCGTAACTGAAGAATGCAGTAATTTAAAAAGTCTTGTCAGAATAAGGATACCAACATGTCAGGTGTGAGGAGCAGCAAGAATAAGGCTGCCCTAAGAGGAAAATGAACCAGACAATGTGGGTGCCCACCACACGGGCAACCTCATTGAGAGGGAACAGTCCTGCAGCACGTTGTGATGTCGACAAGTAGGGATAGGACAAGCAGGAATGACTTTAAACTGAAAAAGGGGAGATTTAGATTAAATAATAGGAAGAACCTCTTCCCTTTGAGGGTGCTGAGACCCTGGCACAGGTTGCTCAGAGAAACTGCAGCTGCCCCATTCCCAGCAGTGTTCAAGGCCAGGTTGGATGGGGCTTGGAGCAACCTGCTCCAGTGGAAGGTATCCCTGCCTGTGGCAGGGGTTTCTAACTGGATGAGCTTTAAGGTCCTTTCCAACCCAAACTACTCTGTTTCTACGATCTGAGAGGAGTCGAGCTAGCAGCAACAGGTCTGGAACAGCCCAATGAGCATCAGACAGACTTGAAGCAATGAGTCAGGTCTGCAGCTGATTCAGTCCACAGGACAAGGATCAGGCACAAGGGTATTTGCAGCACGCCTCAGGCAAGGGCTGAGGACACAGACTGCAGCTTGCTCCTGGGCCATGGGAGAAGGTGTGTAGGTCCTAGATAAGGCAGCTCAGGACACCAAATGTCTTCTCATGCACTCGGGCCTGAAGATGTTTCCTACACACTCAGTGGGGATACTTCAGCTCAGAGAAATCTAGTTCAACATCCAAGTGTGAAAACTGCAGAACAAACACCCATATTTGTCTTTTACTAAAAATTAAATATCCTTCTCAACTACAATTATCATCTGAAGTACTCCTAACAGGATGTCTGGCTGCAGCAGAAAACCTGCATGTTACATGCCAGGAAGGTTCAGCTAGACTTATACTCTGAAACAGCACAAGGTGAATATAATGACTGCAATAAAGACAGTCACTGCCCTTTGGGGGTGACTGCCATTATGCTTAGGCACAGCTACAGAGACAAAGAAATGAACTTCTTGCTTAAAGTGCTAAGCAAATCACAGATTATTTCATTAATTCTTGGCAGTTTATTTTGGTTGGTTCAAGTTTAAGTTTAAAAGAAAAGTCTATGCCATGAAAATAAAGATGTTTTAAGGGCCATTAAATACGTAAGAATGTACACCTCTGATTAGGGATTGGCATCAGTGGAATTCACCTTTTCGCTGTCTAAAAGGGACGGACTCTTTTTAATGCAAATGTGTATTTCTTGTTTGGGGCATAATCTGGATGAAATCACTAATACAGAGAACGGGAACAAATATTTTGGCTATCAAAAATTTCAAATCACACTGCTCCCAGATCTGTGCTTCTGATCTTTGGAAGGGCCTCACAGGTATAGTAGCCCCAGACAAGATACCAAAACAAATGTTGCCACAAAATCCTGTGCATTTTCAGCATGAACACTCATGAATTGAAACAGACCCTTGAGGGAGGTTCTTTTCTGCCTGATGTCCCAGAACAGATGGGATAATGGGAGGAGTAGAAAGTTAAGTCTGCACATCACTGAAGGGAGAAAATATGACATGACTTCTGACTGAGAAGCTGGGTTGCCCCTAAATCAGTCCTTCAATAAGGTAATATGGATAAGAAGCTATTCAGTTCTTTAGCATACCCTGAAAGCTCCAATTTAGCTGTTTTCCCAAACAGAAAAATATGAGACAGAAATATTTATGTGTGGAGTTGCTTTAGAACTGATTTCTCCAGGCAGTAAGCCCATATCTCCTAGTAAGAAATTAGACAGCAAGCCCATATCATGCAATTTCCAGATTGGGCTCTTTTGCAGATTCATGGTTCAATGCATCTTCTTCAGGTTAAGTGTTCTTTCATTTAAAGGTTATTAAATGTAAAACTTGCAAGGGATTTTAAGTAAGATATTGTCAAGGCCAAGGTGATAAATCAGATTTTGCAACTTAAGGCACAAAAGCCATGGTTACTCAATACCAATCTCTTGTTTCTATGCATAATGATAATTCTTGGTGTCAGCTGGTGTCATGGTTCAACCCCGGCCAGCAACTAAGTACCATAAAACTGACCATTCACTCTCCTTCCCTGGTGACATGAGGAGGAGAATCAGGAAAAGGTAAATAGCACTTACAAATAGGAATGCATGAAATCTTCCTTAGCTCAGATTTTCCATATCTTCATCTCTGTGAGTGGCTCCTTCTTAGCGTGGAATTCCTGTGGGTAGTTCATCTAAGTATAGCTTTTGTACAGCGAACTGAACCATTGGTTTAAATCACTTGGACGCTATGTCATTTATTTTAGGACAGGCTTAAAACAGGCTGAAGTTCTATAAACCTAATTAAGAAAAAACAAAATGTTCTTTATTGCAAACTTGCCTTAAAATGTATAATGAGCTAAAGGCAAGTTCCTAAACAGTATTACTATTTATTATATGCTTTCAGTGAAGCTTAAGCAGAAATTAGGTTATTAAAGTATGTGTTGTTAAATTACCTCAAGCAATCTAAAAAACCACAGTTTGATGATAAAAAGGAAAAAAAAAAGCATCTTTCTTAGGCACCAAGCTCTCTAGATTTAAGAGCAAATCTCAAAGAAAACGGGCCTTGGAGGCACCACAAGTAGTTGTCTAGTCACGACTTTGTTAAAAAAAGCAAAACAAACAAATGGAACCCAAAACACACCATCCTACACAATATTGTTGCAATGCTTTTGACCCAGAAGCACATAAAACTAAGCCTTCTCAAGGCTTCCATTTTTCTAACCATGAAAGATATTTACGTATAAAGACAGTTGTTGCCTCTTCTTAGAAAACCTTGTTCTGCTATGTTTATAAGACTGTCACAGCTACCATAGCACATCTTCTATAACATTTTTAGCAATTCTGTTCCTAAATACACTTTAGAAACAACCTGTCATAAGCTCCACATTTAATCATAAGTGATCATCACAATACTATGCAATTAATATTATGCAATTAATAGCTATGCAATTGTTTCTGCTCCCAAACAGAAGTACAGTATTTTTAAGTAGACTAAATGTTATTAGCTTGCATTTAAGATTAGGGGGGAAAAGTATCAAAAACCTTACTGATCTAAGTATCTGACATTGGGAGTGAGGCTCAGTTTAAGCCACACGCATTTAAGTATCTCTCTGTAGTTGTCCGAATGTGTTTTAAGTGCTTAGGAAGTGACAGTAGTAAAAGATCTCTTAGTATGATCAGCGAAGCCTGTAAAGAAATGCAACTGACCAAATGCATCTAGTTTAGAGAAAGTTTAGAAGTTATCTTAATTTTGTTGTTTCTTTCCTTTTTTTAACTAAGACCTTTAAATCAGCCACCCACCTAAGGTGTCCTGTGCAAACTGAGACTCCTCATGGCATCCAGAACTTCTTCACAGGTTTTGCAAATGTTACAGGGGTTTATGGAAGATCACATCTTTCCGGAGCAGGAGCTGCAGGGCATATACTAGGACACCTCAAATGTCACAATATATCTATGTTTGCTATTTCAGACAGCATGTCAATAGCATAGAGGGCCAGATGCAATTAATATCTATGTTCCTAATTTTTTCCTGGGCTCCTAAATTACTATGCAAGCATTCAGTCAGGAGTTAGGATTTTAAGAAATTGACTGGAGCTGGGAGTGAGAGTGCATGCAGATCTACAAAACAAGGTTTTTGAAAGAAGCAAGTGCATTTTCCAAATATTCCAAATAATATGCTATAAATATTGCCATTGCAATGAAGTCTAGGACCCCCCAGTACCATTAAGATCATATAGAGCAATGAGAAACATAAGTAAGAAGTTTTGTCATATAGAACTTAGAACTCTATTTTGTCTTATTGCAATTGGTTGCACATATCTAAAGCTTCCTGCAGTCATTGATAGGACTAAAGGCTCTGTCATCTCACATCTTGTTTTAAAATTTGAATATTGATAAATCATTCTAGTCTGGACTTTTTTTAAAAAGACTTGAACAGAAAATTAAAATATGCAGGATAAAGCCGGTTTGCTACAGAGGTAAAATAAAAGGTGCAACATTTATTTAGTCTTATTTGAAAATTTTCCCAAAACAGTGAATAGAAGAATGTTTTGCTAAATCAGGTAAACAGGAAATTAAAAGAGAAACTTCCCAAGCAAAAAAAGGATAGAAGACTGCAATTCTCCTCAGAATCACTGTTCTAAGGAGATTTACTTTTTCTTTCGTGAAAGACCTGAAGTTATGTATTTCCCCTTGGGCACATTGGAAGGGTTTGTGACCTTGGACTTATATTTTATCTCTGCTGGCCAAGATTGAAATTTATGCAAATAGTTGAGATATCGCTGTCATCTAATGTCTGTTACAGTTGGTTGGAGATTTGGTTTTATATGTAATAGCTTACCTGTGATGCACTCTACTTATAAAGTGAATTTGTTAGCAGTGTGCTTTCGCATGGGAATAGGGGAATATGTTTGAGTTTTTAAAAACCCTTACTCAGAAAAAAAAAAAAAGTGTTTCTATACTTGGTTTTGTTTTAACAACTTACTCCCTGTTCTCTAGTAGTCACTGAAATTATAGCTTGTATAATTGTAGTTATTCTAGGCACAACAGGCGTATAAACCAAAACAGTCCTTTTTTCTTGCCAAACGTATGTTATTTCCACAAATTTCAATTAAAGCAATCAGAAGTGCTGTTAAGGGGTTTCCATCAAAGATGATCATTAAGGCAGATGACTCTCCAATGCCTGGGAGTAACATTCTTTTGTGCTTGATATAATGCATTACTGTCCTGTGAGAAAAGTAACGTACGTGTGTGTTTTGCTGCAACCTAGGTGAGACGGTGAGATTGTTTCTCCAGTGATGGTGCAGTTCAAGCTCATATAATTTTATCTACCAAATCAATACCAGAACTCTTGCACTTAGTCCATGCAGAGCTCAAAGTCTATAGTTGTTTAACTATTTTAATTAAGCAATAACACAACAGCAAAGAACCTAATAACTGGGAATGGATACAGGTCAGAATATGGCATCTGAGAACTCTTTGCTCTGGGCCAGCAATTTTGATTTTTAAGTAGTGTAGGCTTCTGTAAAATTCCAGTCTTTCTGGACTTTGAATGATGTTATGTTTTTTTAATACATGTAAAATTTAACACAGGTTTTTTTAACTGTTAGTTAACAGCAAGTTATCTCTTGCTGCCAGAGCTGAATCAATAACTGCAAAATGAAGGGAGGCTCCAATCTAGCGTTGAATTTGTATCTAACTGGTGGTTCACACTGTAATCCTAACTAATGCTTGTGATGCCTGCTACTCTCTGGCTGCAAAAATCAAGCAGTTTGCTCAAATTCACTTGCTCTGTGTGGAGACACTCATCCATACTTACCAAGTATCAGTATCGACATCTGTGAGAACACTTATTTCCATCTATTAGTTGTGTATTGATAGGAAGATGAAGACAGAAGCAATCTTTTTATTTGAGATGAAAGAAAATTTAGTAAACATTTATTTTAGCAGGAATTACATTACATTTATGCATGTTTTTAATGGATTTGAAAGGTGAGGATAATAAATCAAGGACTTTTTTTTTTTGAAAGTACTCTGGCAAGAACAATAACAATGAAACTACTCTTCATAAATGAACTCACCTGTCAATGGGCCAGATTATGAGCTCAGTTACATTGATACAAATCTGTAATAGTGCCACAAGGAAGCAATTAATCTTCCTGTTATTCTCACCATTTTAATTGCAAATAAAATCTGCTGTGTCATGGCCAAGCATCTGAATTTGATGACCTTCAAGGTCTTGCAAAAACCTTTAAATCATCAGTGCAACTCTAAGCTGCTTATCCATACTGGTATCAATGACCCTAAGCCAATTAGAAATAACTAGGAAATTCTCAGAGCAAAGGTGAAGACATCAGAATAACAAGAGGTGCTTTTTCTATTCTCCTAAATAAATGCAACAGTATAGACATATACAGGCAGATAATAACCTTTTTGAGTTAGGTAAGATTTTCTTATGGAAGTCATTGCATAGCAGATAGTTTAACATGTTCACTGAGGAAAGTCCATGAGGAACATTGGATAGGCAGCTGGAAAGATCAAGGGAGGAGTGCACCTAGAGAAAATCATCATTACGCAACCTGATAAAGATTGTTTCAGAATGTTAGAAAAGGATGCTAAAAGCATGGAAGGTAGCTGAAAGCTGCTGTAGGAAAATGAGAAATGCCCAAGGAACAGTAGTTCAGGTATCTATGCAGGAATGTCTAGAGAACAGGAGTAAAATGGAAAAATTCAAAACCTTGGAACACCAACAAAATTGTGTATTACAATTTAAGAGACACATTTGAGTAAGTCATAGAACTGGAATGTTTATGCAAAAGAAATTAATATCTGAGTAAAATTTAAGATGTATTCTTTCTGTATATTAAATAAGTTTGTATTTGCTCTCATTCATGAAGAAGTGAAAATAAAAGGTAAAAATTACTTTGTATTTCTGAATAAATGTAAGAGGAGAAAATCAGAGGTGTAAGAGGAGAAAATCAGAGGTATAAGATGTGCTGCAGACTACCTAGTGAGAGGGAAATATTAAATTGTTTTAAACAATTACAAAAAAGGCTTGTGTGGTGGCAATGAAGAACCTAAATTAGCTCAACTTTTTGAAAAACAATATGGTAGAACACAGAAATATGTCGTAAAAATTTATTGAGACAAATCTTTTCTTTAGTATATGAAAGAAGGTGTTGAACCTGAAAATGAACATAATTAGATGTTAGTGAACAGGTTAGTGTTCATTTTTTCAGACAGATAGGAACTGCTTAACTATTTGGTATGAAAGGATGAAGTAAAGTCAATATAAGCTGAATAAAAAATATCCTCACACCACGGTTGTGAGGATACAATCTGGAGTCTGTGTATAAGCCTTGATACAGTGTGGCAGGAGTCTTGTGTAGATCTCCAGTTCTTTGGTGGACTACAGACATTGGTATATCGTCTATGTGCTTATCTCCAATATTATCAATTCCTCAAATGTAACAGTTGCCCTGCTAAAATAGTTAGCTTTCATCACTTTCTGGCCTGCATAGCTTTGCCTTAGACAGTATGCTACTGTTTTTCCCTTTCATGTGAGACCTACAAGCATCAGTCACTTCATTTAACATCCCAAGTGTCTTCCCATCCCAGGATAATTACACAGCTGAGACAAATTCATCACAGTGGCATGTAGAAAGCTGACACAAGTTCTCAGCACACATGCATAAGATTAAAGAAGTAGACTGTTTAAAAATATGCTTTGTTTGCACCATCATCATTTTCTTAAACAGATACTGCATATTTTGAGACAGAACACAACTGGAGAAGCATCATATAAGTGTTGAACTTCTAGTTGACAACTACCCACAAAGTACTTATTCCCAACTAATTTTAGTAATGTTTTTCACTTTGCCATTGCTTTAGACTTTCCTTTTCACACACTGATTAGCTCAGTAATATTATCAGTTTCTTTTCTAATCTGTGAAACACTGATGAATTCAAGTGGGGCCAGGAGAGAGGTCAAAAACAACCTACAAGGCAGCATTAAAATTCAAAATGATCTTGAGAAACTGGGGCAATAAGATGAAATCCAACAAGATGAAATTAACTAATGACAAGTAAAAGGCACTGCACCCCAGAAGAAAGAATCATATGTGTAACTACAAAATGAGGAATATTTCACAAGGTAGCAATGTGCCAAGAGAGACCTGGGAATGGTAGTACATTCTGAGAAGAACAAAAGTTAACAGAGAGATGATAATTCAAAACTGGTGAAACTTCTTCAGGACCATGTGATCATTAGGACCATGTAAGAGGTGAGATATGAGAAATAGTGATTACAGCTCATCTACCATCATTCCAGCTAACTACTGTATAATTTTGAGCACTATTGTGGGAGATATACGCAGCCTCAAAAGTTTAAAGGAGAAACAATAGGAGAAGAAAGTTACTAAGACTTGACTTACAGGGAAAGGTTAAAAAAAAATGATTCATTTTGTCTGCAGAAGGGAAGACAAAGACTAAAACAGGATGGCTATCTTCAAAATGTAAAATGGTGTTATAAAAAAGGTGATGATTAATTGCTTGAAAGAGCCACAGGGGATAAGAGAAAAGAAAAATTAGTTTAACTTGCAAAAACTTAGTAAGAAACACTTTCAGATTACAAGTAAAGAAACCTCAGGAGCAGGTTATCCAAAGAAGATGTAAAATTCACCCCACTGGAAACTTTAAAGAAAATGTTTTCAGAAAAGCATCTGACAAAAATAGTTAAGATAAACCCATCTTGACTCATACCTAGGGGACAAATTAAAACACATTCCCTTGAGATCCTGTCAAGATTTATGTTTCCATGTTTTTTTGATATTTGAGCATGGAAGCAATGGTATTTGAAAATAACTTGAGAAGTCATAGGCGTGGTAAGGGTGAGAAAACTGTTGAAACTTGAAAATGAAGTTTGAATGTATGCTTCCTACATGACTGTATTTTGGAAATCTGTGTGGAGAGCAGCATTCTCATAAGTTCAGTCTGGTCTCCATAAACTTCTCATTTTCAAACAGAAAATGAAGCCAGAGTCCCTCTTTTCTGGCAAGAGTTGTGTGAAGCTCCTGCTCATAGACCCTTTATTACGCTGTATAGTCAAGGAGGTAAAAGTCAGTTCTTAAGGTTTGATTATGTGATTTGCAACACTTGTCCATAAAACAATAATCTTTATAATAAAATCATTAGTGACATTTTGATACTTGGTCTTGGCACCAACCAGCTCTTAGAATATCATATAAGGAGAATGCAATGACATTGAGAGCTGAACAATGGGAATGGGATGAGCTGTAACAAAGCAAAATGCAAGGTTACACACTTAGGCTTGCACAAAAAGCTGATTTCAACTGTGTGTTTATAAGCTGGAAATAACAGTGTGGGTAAAAGTAATCAGTGGATCAGCTGGAAACAGGTTGCCTATGGGCCACCAGTGTGGTGCATCCTTTAATATAACAGATGTCATCCTGAGACATCTCAGATGAGGTAATTCCAGACTTCCTAGTGTTCAGTGAGAATGTAATGCACAATTCTGGGGGAAAAAAAGATTATTTAAACTGAAAATATTATCTTAGCACAGAAGCTATTATGTATAATCTGACATTAATTATATTTAAATAGGAAATTAGAAGAAATACGATTACAGTTTTGATGAGATTCTCAATATTAGTACAAAGGGCTGGTAGAATCATTAGCTTTAAGATGGGGAAGATTATGGTTTGCAGTGATGCAAGTAAAGTGGATAACACTTTTTTTCCCCCTTGCTGAAGAAATTCTTCAAGTTGGAGGCAACATAGTAAAGGTGATGCCAGAGAGCATCTCTGGATTCCCCATGCTGTCACAGAAATCTTAAATGAAATTTTCTGACTTTCCATTAGTGACCAGAGAATCTAAACAAAATAATAGTTTCTACTAGGCATTTTTCTGAAACAAAGCACTGTCTTTTTCTTTTCCCTCTTTTTAAAATACAAATCTTATAACCCTACCTCCAAACGCCAACTCTATCCTCACGACTCCCACTATGGAGCCATTCAATTGGAATTCACACCTTCCTTTGCCTACAGAATAATTCTTTTGTACCTCCGAAATCCATTAAGAAGTAATTAGTAAAGATGTTCAAGAAAGAAATATGACTTTGCCATGAAGGTATCATGCACGTTAATTAACTTAAGGTCAAACAAATGTAACTGAAATTTTTAGTTGCTGTTGGTTTTTAACGTGGCTGTTGCAGTAGCAGGAAGGCAAAGTAAGATTAGCAAAGCTTTCTCTTTTATTATGCTCATTCTCTGCTGTCATGTAATTATATCTGAGTTAATCTTTAAGTTAATTATAAGTCAGGTCATGAAGAAACTTAAAAGGGAAGCATTAGCATTTCATTATAGTGAAATATATATTTCCCTCTTTTTGAGAGGGAAAAAAAATTTATATTTTACTCCCTCTTAACCTCATTTTTTGAACAATTACTGACATCTTACTGAGTATAAAGAAGCTGAAAAATATTGTTCTTGATATTACCATCAATATTTGTGCTTCTAGAATGCAAAAATATTGAGTATATATTCCCAAACAAACAATCTTAGTGGCTGAACGCATTACCTTAAATAGGAATTATATAGACCTGTGTTTGCCAGTCCACTATATGAAGCGGTTAAGATAAAAAATAGTCCCTTCTTTTAGCAGCAGTATTGATACTCAACAGCAAGATACTTTGAAATTATTTCACGCACTATAGCTTTTTTTTCTGTAGTCTGCATGCTTTAAGAAAATCCATTCTTCAGTGCTAGTGAAAATGCAGTATTACTTTATAACTTTGACTAAACTCATGAATGAATTTTACACTTAAAAGTTTAGTCCCCACTAACACAGTACCTTTCTAATAACACTATTTTATATCAGAAGCTGCTGAAAGTATTTGTCATCTTATTCTATTTATTAATTACAGACCAAATTTGCTGAATCTTAAGAAAACTTCAGTATTATTTGCTTTATGCACAAATTCAGACACTTGCACACATCAAGGAAAAAAAGCTAAATACAATTTCAATTCTTTTAAAATATTGCGGTTTTTCATCTTCTAAAGATGGATAATCTATCATTCAAAGTGTTATTCATTACAGTATGTTATTGTGGATGGAGTGACACACTTTATTTGTGAGAGAGAAATAGTGGTATGTTTACTGATATAAACAGTGATTTAACAGTTTGCTAATAAATGTGATAGTGATTTTACAACATTCAAGGACACCAAATAACAAGATTCGGGTCCACCTGAGTATTTACTTCATAGAGGGCAGGGTCAGACAGAACTGTTAGAGAGATCCTCCTGTCGTGTCATGAAGTCCTAAAAGGACCCTCTTGTGTTCTAAACTCCTTCTCAGAGAGGAGCCCAGGTGCAGATAGATCCAGATTTTGTCTCAGACTTGGTCAACAGTTTATGTCAAAAGGATTATATATGCCAAATCAAGCCTTTATATTACTTAGCTAAGATTACAAAGTTTAGCATGCTATCATAGTCTGTTGCAGCAAGGAATCCCTCAACCTCGAGGAGTAACCTTGAGGCATCCTTACTCAACAGAAGATCCTGGTGTGCCACCTGCTGCAGTGAAAAAGAGTTTAATGGGCCCTGAGCTGTCTACTCTTTATGAATTAAGATAATTGGCTCAGAGTCACATTCACGTACCAACTACAGAAGTTAAATTAGGTTTATTCAAACTTGATCTGAGTCAGTCATTTACCAGGACTGTGGTTGGGGGCTGGGGGGTGCGCACAGATTAGCCCTTGGCTATTGTGTTGTTATCAGTCTTCCATGAACCCATTTCGATTTAGGCACAGCCATCAAGGCCCAGGCTCATCCATTGCCACCACCACTGGTGGTTATCACTTGAACAGTCACAGGAAATAAAGGTCAGGGCGGGAAGGGACAGAGGAGTACACAGTATTCAGTTTTGAATTTGTTTAGACATCAGTCCCAACACTGAAATTTTGCATTAATAATCTAAGTTTTCAGATGCTTTTTGCCCTCTCTTAATAGCTGGGAAACTTCCAGATTGGTAATTAATTTTACCATTATTGAACTCTACAATGTTGGCAAAAAATACATTAGAAAAAAAAAAAAAAATTATCAAAACAGTATGCTTCATGAAATTATACTGATATTGTTCCCCTTTTTGTTTTATACTAAAAACTGGGATGTCTGGCAATGTCAATTTTTTCAGTCATAGAATCATAGAATAGTTAGGGTTGGAAAGGACCTTAAGATCATCCAGTTCCAACCCCCTGCCGTGTGCAGGGACACCTCACACTAAACCATGTCACCCAAGGCTCTGTCCATCCTGGCCTTCAACATGGCCAGGGATGGAGCATTCACAGCTTCCCTGGGCACCCATTCCAGTGCCTCACCACTCTTAAAATAAAGAACTTCTTCCTTATATCCAATCTAAACTTCCCATGTTTAAGTATTCAATATTAAATGTAAATATCTGATTCTTTCCATTATTTAATTTTCTAAAAATAATTGGTTTGCTTTGGGAAAAAAGAACTAAAAGACATCTTCCCAGAATTCTTGAATTTTCATCAGTATTTTTTAAACTTTATTCACTTTTAATAGGATAGCAATTTTGAATCCTCAAAATTCTTTTTAAAATGATATTTCTGTCCTTAGCAAAGCATGGACAGTTGCTCATCCAACATGTTGCCAAGGCCAGAAATTAGTATTTATTTTTTTTTTCCATTTTATAGGCAGAATATTCATGTGCAGAGGAATTATCAACATTTTGATACAAGCAGATAAATACTTATGAAAGATATGGTTGGAGTACTTGGGAGTAAGAATTGGGAGACTGGAGAGTAGCTCATTTAGCCCAGATTTACAAGATAAATTATAGTCAGGTATGAGATTTTCTGTTCATGTTCCAGCTGTCCTGGACACACATAATCCAATGCAAATAACTGTACAAGGCAATGCTATAATAATGTGAAGTATGACAAATGCAGCTTATATATTAGCTAGGCACCTACATCCTGCAAAGAAAGCTATATATATTTTAGCTGCACATCAGGGATTATTAACACCAATGTAGAGCTGTTCACAGAAGAAGTGGAAAAGATGCCATATACATGACTTATTTCTATAGGCATATTTAATTGTTCAGTCACCAGGTTTTCCAAGAACTATGACCATGGCATTCTTTAGCATTAAATCAATATTCCAGAAAGAATTATAATCTTAACTATATATGTCATTTAGTGGGCATTCTTTTTACTGTTATGCTATTTCTACGTGCAGGGATCTCTTAAGAATATTTCTGTTTCTTCTGTACTCTCCAATTAGTCAGGAGCAACAGAAGGGCAAATAGCACCACTAATGGTAAGAAAAAAACAACTGTTCTATTTTTAGAATGAAACAAAAGCATTTGCAAAACAAGAAAATCTCTTATAAACAATTAACTGGCTTCTGAACACAGCGTGCTGAGACCTCACAGGCAGCGGCGGAGCTGCTGTAGGCCTCTTGCAAACAGAACTGCAGTTCTTTTACATTACTTTTCTTCCTGTGCATCTTCTCTTGTGCATACACATGTGATGTCTGACTCCCAGTTCAACATACAAGTTTGCTGCTGCTCAAGAGACACAAATAAGCACAGTGAATAGTGACCCAGTGCACAGCAGCCATTCTCAGCAGAGAAAAATACCTTCAATAATTAACGAAAGAAAAGAACGTGGAACCACTAAATCCAGCCTGAAGTTGATTACAGAGCTGTCAGTCATCTGCAGGGCAATGTAATGAAACAGAGCAACTCAGAAGCCAGGATATGTATGAAAGTCATTTCCTATCACTTCTGCACATTTTTTTATGGGCTATAAAACTGACAGTTGGATTATTGAATAGAAAAATGATGAAACATGGCTGTTTTGAATAGGAACATATCTCACTAATATAGCCCCCACACACACTCTGCCCTATTTTTATCCAGACTTCAGGAAATAAGTTATTTAAATGTATTTAAATAAGATTTCTATCCCACCAATGTTGTTTCATACTGCCTCATCTGTTGTGTCATAAACATAAACCAACACAGATTAAATTTATATTTAATTATTTTGTTACTCATATATCCTTCTGTCCAAGATCTGTCCCTAAAATGGCTGTCTTGTTATTTTGAAACCTTATACTGCTTTCCATCTGAAGCAGAATTCAAATCAGTTTCTTAAGGCCATTATTAATAAACAGTTAAGGCTACCCAGCAAGTTTTTGGTTTAGAGAAAAAAAACACAACAGCTTCTCAGTTCTAACTTTTTTCTTCTAGATGATCTGATAGAAGCTTCAAATTCCTTATGAATTCTGATTGAATAAATCAACTATAACATGATTTGCAAGAATATGCCTCTAGAAGCACAACATTACACAACTCCTCTGTCTTCCCAGAGCAGGCAGTCAGTGTCCATGTCATAGTAACATGCCAGAATAGGTCTGATTTGAATTGTCATCTACCATATGAAGTCTTCTGAAGAACTGAGCATATTTCTGAGGATTTTGTCTAATTTTACTGTTATTTTAATGTTTAAGGAATGAAACTTTACTCAGGCTCAGTCTTACTATCTACAAACACAGTGGACAAAATTCTGATTCAGGTGAACTCTGTAGTAGTTTTATCACTGACTTTACAAAGCTCAAGATTAACAGAAACACAGATTAACTAGTGAGCTGAATTATGAACTCAGAATGTATCGGGTTCTTGAAGTCTTCGGAAGTACAGCTTGCATTACACCAAGGCTCTGCTTCACTGCACAACTACTGCAATGACCAGTGCAATGGTCAGTGAATTGCAACCCACCTCCCAGATGAATCCACCTCCTTTGAGTAACTGTATAACTCCCTCACAGATTTATGAGTTCAGCAAACAATTATTACTGATGATCTTTTCCCTTGGCAGTTATGGTTAATATGTAAGTGAAAAAGTGAGTGGGCAAGTAAGTAGTTCAAGTTATATTTGTAATGTACATTTGTTTCCTTGGGCGCAGAACGCACCAAAATTAAGCATGTTTTCAGCTACATTAGTGGCTTGCATCAGCTCATGCTGGCCCTAGGTAAATTTGTCCCTAATTTTCTGTTATGCACAAGCATAGGTGGCCATGGGTGCAAAAACTGCATAGAAATGGCAAGGCTCTCTGCAAGAAATGTTAATAACTGAAATTCTTCAAATTTACTATTTTTAGCTAAGTAACTTTTTTGAATAGCAATGTTTTACTAAAAATTTGTCTTCTTATTTTGCCCCAAAAGCCTGTTGTTTAATTTTTTGCACAGTACCTTGGAAAGCATTTGCACTTGACAGTGGAAGTAGAGGTATGTGTAAGGCACCAACCATTTTGGCTTATGTACTAAATACAGAATCAGAGACTTCCGTCACTGAAAGTGTGAGCTGCAGCACCTTGAGCTAAAGAATCAAAATTGTGTACCCAGGAGTTATAACAAATCATATTGTCTGTGGTCAACACACAAGGAATTTTTAAAACATCCTCACCAATGGATTTCAACAGGCTTAGGTGAGGAATCACGTATAATATGGTTTTTGAGATCAAAGTGGAATGACTGGACATGGAGTTCCAAATGAGATAAAATTTTGGTTGATTTTTTGGTATTATTTTTATGAATATAAAATTATTTTGACTGAGGTCAACACATCATAAGGGTTATGTTTGCAGCCTGCATTCTACCCCTTAATAATTAGCAATATCTATAAGTACATAAATGTTTGCTCTGAATGGCAACAACGCACTTGATGATTTAACTGTTGCCTAGATCAATATAGACTGAGTATTAGCTTGATCACTGGTCAGATATTCTGTGACACATAAGTAACTAATTGGCCATATTCTTCCTCTTCTCCAGGTATAAATACACCAAAAAAACCCCCATGGTACAGGAACACCTTTTACGTCAGCTTCTAAGGCCAAAAATATGAAAAGATCTGACTAAGGTACAGTGGTAAGAACGAACCAAAGAAGGAAAGGAACCCATCAGATTGTATACTGGCTCCTTTGCTGCACACAACTTCCTCCTCACTGATCCCAAAGTAATCTTCCAAGACATCAATTTCTTCTTTCCCTTAGTATTTCCTTTCCTGTGAAAGCAGAGCCCCGACAACAGGCTGTCTGTCTTTTTTTTTAACTGCTTATCTGCAGCTCCAAATCTCTCTGAAGCATTTCATACTGGTTTCCAGCAGTCTCTCAAAGAACATCACAGGCTATGGTTTTGATGCTTTTCTGGGATTTCTTCATTTCCATTTTGACTATCTGTGTTTTACATCATTGGTAACACTGAACCCAGGTCCAACACTATTATTTGTAGCACAGGAAAAACAGTGCTTTTCTTTCTACAAAATGAAACTGGATGATAGTTGTGTGTAATTGGCTGTATATCCAATAGTAGAAGAAAATAAACTGTGGCTATTTCTAGCACAGTAAAAATCTTTCTTTATCAAAGCTGTAGCATACTGAGTCATAGAATCATAGAATCAAAGAATAGTGATAATGAAGAAATTGGTTTAAATATCAGTTAAAATCTGATTGGTTAGACTAGTATCAGAAAAGCAGCTGATACATGTGTGCCTTCAAATAACTTAAATCCCTAATTTGCAGCTCTTGGTCCCTTAATTGTCACATCTACGTGTGCCCAAGGCTTTCCTTGGGAATAAATCAACTATATTTCTCTAAGAAAATGTCTCTGTGCAATCCCAGGGATTTGGTTTTGACCTTTCAGCACCCAAAACCAACTTTTAAGCATGCTCAACAAAGAACTCTTAAACTGTAACTCCATCTCCCTGTTGCATTTATTGTCCACATGGACACAAAGAGACTGTCTTTTGCCACACCTGAGACTCTTTATAGTCTTTACTGTCTATGCTTCTGTGGTCTAAAATGCTACTACAACAAATAACAAAGATATCATGGCATGATACCTGGCAAATGAGCAGGTCATACAGATAAGCAAGCTATGACATAGAGCACATGACAGAAAATGTTAAGGTGAGAAGAATTGCTTTCTTTAGCTGACTAATGGAAGGATGTAAAGAAGACAAAGACCCTTCTTGATAGTGAGAAATAAAAGGAGAGAGGGAACTTAATTATGACAAATAAAATTCTTTTAGACAGTAGGAAAATAATCTTCACCAAGAGTGGTCAATCAAAGGAAAGAGGACCCTCTTAGAGCGAGATCCTCATAGAGGAGCCTCTGACCTTTAATACAATCAAGGCTCTGATGAGGAGCCTGATCAAATTGCGAAGCTAATCCTGAACTGAGCAGGGTTTTAGGGCAGATTTCCTCTTTATATCCCTTCCAAATGTGATTCATATTTTCACATTTTACCACAGCTCCCATGTTTTGTACAGGACATATGTGATCCATTCTTCAGAAAGCTCTCTCTTTGGGAGGATAGTACCATCATCTCTCTTCTGTGAGAACTTCCTTCCAATTTAACCGCTCACAGAAACAGGGTCACAACACTCCACAGGACCCAGTTCAGCATTTGATATGTCCCTAGCCTCAAATAGCAGACCTATTGGAGAGGACAGTCTTCCTGGTTCACCATAATGCCACTTCTCTGTGATTTAAGCTCATAGTCAGGGCATATCATTGACATATGGCTCAAGCCTGTAGCCCTAGGTGCTGTTTATAGGGAATGCACACTGAAAATTTGAGGGCCTTAGGACTAGAATTGCTTTGTAAGAATCAGGATAAAGAAAATATGGGATTGCTATCTAGCAGTCTTCACATGCCATTGACCAGCTATAATGGACATGCTTAGGATTTTGCTTCCCTTAGGGGCAGCACATGCTGCACTTTCTAAAGAGTCCACTAGTGTAGGTTTTGTCCTTCAGCCTAGTAAGACAGATATAAAGGGAGACTGGAAGGTGAGATGGGAAGCATCAGTGGGCGTGAGACAAAACACTGTATTGTAGTCACTGACTGTGGCAAGTAGGGAGACACAGGGCTACAGTTTTGTTGCTTTGTCAGAATAGCCTACAGCCCATGGCTTATGAAGTAGATAATGTATCAGCTGCAGACAACAGTAAGAGTGAAAATAAGTGACTGGGGACAGGAAGGAGATCACAGACTAAGTCTGAAAAAGCCTCAGGGGAAAAATTATCAGCATTCCATGTCTAAGCTTGATGGATATTTAATGAAGTAGAAGAAAGAAGATGCTTGTCCAAATTACTTGTACATACAGCCAAGTAACCTGAGCTGAGTATGGAGATTTGTGAAACAGCCTGTAAAAACCAGATCAGGAAACACTGGTAAACTTTTAAATGTATGGAGGTAAGGTAGGAAAAAAACACTGGCCAAAAATCTTGGAAACTGTAGTCAACATTATGCCCTAATCAAGTAATAACCTTCTAATGCTGTTTACTTTCGCAAAGAAACACACATGCAGCATCAGTATGTTGGTGTTTGGCAAGTGCAGAGAGCTAGAGTTGTAACCCTATTCCATCCTATCACTATGGTCATAGTCAAACCCATTCCTCTTTTCTTCAGGGTGTTGGGAATAGAAGATGCTCAGGTCTGTCTTGTCATATGGTATAAAAGTAATGTCCAGAGGACAGTCCTGGAGGGTGGTTTTGAAGAAGTTAGACTTTGAGGTTGGATCATTCCTCAGCGTAACATTTTGGTACATAGGTACATCTTGGGGGGCAGAACTGGCAAGTGTTGGCTTGGACAAGCAAACCCCTTGAACATTACTGGAAAAGAAATCTTAGATCAGACCAGATATTACAAGGCTTCTACAACCAGTTCTACAGCAATGTATTATCCATTACCTACAAGGAAAGGTTAGATTATCAAAAAAGTATGGCCTTTTATATCAATTTGCCAGCATATACAGCAGGACATTTTCTCTCAAGCTTTTATATTGCCATTATGATAGAAATGAGAGGACAGATGATACTTAATCTAGCCTCTGCTGCATGGTAGAAAGAGACAATGACTAGTCTTCTCTCATATGTGCCAGTGAAAAGGTTAGCCTGACAACATTTTTAAAGAAATTTAAAGCTGAACACTGAGAATCAGCATTCTATGGAATATATCTAGAGGGATTTTGGCTACATACATGGAGATGGGAATTTATTTGCATTAGAAAATGAGCTGAACTTCTCTGCCCACAGTCAGGATAGACGCTGCTCAAAGTCTTTATACAGTAAGCATAGGAATCCTGCTTTTCACTGGGCAGTGCTGTACTCCAAACTATTGGCATGCAGACAGTTTCTGACTAGGGTCTTTTATGCAGAGAATTTGCTGGAAACTGAGTAGATAAAGCATAGCCCAAAACCCCAGTCCAATTAGTCCGCTGCCCGAACCCATCTTGCAGCATCTTCTACAAATCTACTTTGGAAAATAAATTACTTCAGAAGTGTTAGTAGGGAAATTTTCTGGGACGTTTCCCCCTTGCACTAAAAATACTGAATCCTCCAAATGGTAGCCCTTCACAGAGCATCTTGCAAAACCTGTCAGAATAACTATTTTTCATTTCAAATTACTGATGTAGAAATTGCTAAAAGTCAATGGAAAAATACTTCAGAAATAGAAGAAAAAGTACCTTTTGTGGCAACATCGTAACCAGTATTTTTTTTTTAAATGTGAGTTTATGAGCAATTTTTGAAGCAGTGCTAGTTTTTATGCTCTGTGGGCTGGAAAAAATATTTAGATCCTGAAAACTGGATAAAAAATTCTTGATCAACTCTACTAAAAATGAATAATACCAGAAAAAACAGACCCAAAGTAGATATGCTTTTGGAACACAACTCTGTTTATAAAATTTATGCATCTATAAGCTGAAAAATACTGACTTTGCTTGAAACTACTCAGTAATTGCTTAGTAATGCCTCTCAGTAAGTCTCCTATCCAGCACTTAAGGTGCCATGGCAACTTCTGTATCTCTGGCTATATTTCTGTGAACTTCTGCAAAAACTTCTGATTTTTTTTTTAGAAACTTAAGAAATTAATGTATATTTTGGTCCTTTTGTAAACATTTCAGGGTGACATTTCTTGTTTATCACTGAGTGACAGGGAGGTGATAGAAGGGGGATGTTTGTCATCATTCCTTGTAAGAAGCAGGCATCATGCCCAAGAGAAGGTGTTATTATTGCTGTGGGATATTTTGTATAAACACCTTGTGATGTGACCTACATATTCTCACTGCCTCTGGTGAGAATTAACATTCATGTTTACAACATGACCCATTTCTTCCTGGCTTTTTAGTGCATCTAGGAGCTTGTTAACATCACCAGCTGACTATACCACAACCAGCCATCTCCTCTTCTCAAGCACTTGTAAATGCGGTAGTGTTAACACAGGGTGAGACAGAGTAAGCACAATGTGGAGAAATGTAAAACCTGTTAAAAAGAATAATTTGGAGCACATAAAAATAGAGCATTGAAAAGCTGTGGCAAAGGCGTGTTCTGAGTTCTTTTCAAGTATCTTTCTAGGAAATTGTCCTTATATTCACATAATATCACTATACTCATTATACAATACATTAAATTTCCATTTTAATATTTTACAATTGTGTAAAAGTTCTGTTCATGCATTATGTACAAAGATGTAATATTCTTTTCTGTTTTTTCTTTTTTTTTCTGGTTCTTAATTGGAATAGGAGCCATGGAATTTCACTATGAAAAGCCAGATAAGTAAAATTTTCAACTCTGGGGAGATTTAAGATATATTTTTTGAATAAAAGAACTGAATATATTAAAAAGCTAGGGCTGCCTCCTTACAGTTTCAAGCTTGATGGATGTGTGAGGCTTTAAGACATCTGCTTGAAAAGCTCACTGATGTAGCGTGAGTGTTAAGTGTCGGGGGTGTCCTGGTGTCCTAGCTCCAGGCACCCTCCCAAAGTGTTAGAGGCACTTGTAAGCTCTCAAGAAGTCACATCTGCTCAGGGTTTAAAGGGCTGTTATAAGCTGGATTATGTCTTTTCCCTTTTCCTGTGAGCTACAACAGTTTTGCCCCAAACAACTCCTTTCCTTCCTCCTCTCCTTTCCAGTGATAATTCTCTGCAAGGACAGTCAAACACCTTGGGAAAATCAAACATTCAGGGATCAGAAACCCACGCATGTTTTGTAGGGCTTGAATGGATGCTTAGCTATGAAGGTTGAAGCATGGTGAACACTTCAAAGTAAACTGCAGGGAATTCCTGGTTGGATTTCGTTATTTTCTTCTGTCTCTCTGCAGAATAATATCATGTTGCCAAAGAAGTACAACAAAAAAACTAGCACTTTTATATTGCTGTAGTTGAAACAGCTCTGGCTGTATCATGATGGATCACATGTACTCTTTGGAGTCAATTCTTCAGACACAATTACTTAATTAAGTTTTAAGTATTATTGATTCAGTTTACGTAGCCTCCTCACTTCTAGCACCACTGAATCTGCTGCAGCAGAAAACAACAAAACAAAAATCAAGGGTTATTAAAAATGAAAGCATTTTCATGCAAAAAATAGATGCAAAAAGATGCAAAAAATACCTTATGGTATTCTGAGTTTAATTACTATAAGATATGTAATACCCTTCCTTCTGCAGAGTAGAAATCTAAAACTACTCAGAGAGATTCTCAGGTTCTCACACTGTGCAAATGAAAGTAGCACTCAGTGGTGTTACCACACTGTGGAGGGGAGGAATTGGCCAGATCTGTATAAAAGTATTTCATCAATAGAAAGACAAACCTGCTATTAGTCAGTGGTATGTAAGATGGAGTTGCCAGAACAAGTCTTTATTCCTCATTGTTCAGTGATGCTTGTCCATTGCAAGGCTTTATCTAGACTGTATTCCAGCTTTAGTGTTGGTTTAAGGCAAACATAGAACCCGACAAAAGTAGCAAGATTAAGCTGAATAAATTGGGCTCAATCTGGAAAAGACTAGACTGACAAAAGTAGTTAGCTGTCCCCCAACACATACAATTTGTAGTAAAAAAGACAGTGATTCATTATTTCCCATGATGTTGGGATAGAATAAGAAAGTTTATGGAGTATGTGATGATTTAACTTGAATTAAGTTGAATAACCCTCCCAGTATTTATGAAATACTGGAACTTAGATAGGGTTGAGAAGCTCCTTCACTGAAGGTTTTCAAGGACAACTAATATACAGTGTTGCACGCATTTTTAGTGCTATTCAGTTCAGCTGCTTGAAGAAGAAGATCCCTTAAAGCCCGACATATACATGATTCTAGATTTATTGTGACCTAGTCAGGACAGGCTGTGTCTCCTGGGATGCTTGTGTGCCTGCAGATAGAGGATGTATTGTCTGGGTAGTTTAAGCTTGTAAAAGGACTTTTTTTTTCTGATTTTATTTCTGTGTTGAGAAACTTCCTGCACATGCTGTTTGCCTGGATAATGGCTGTAAAAATGCCCTGGAGATTTGGCATGGAGCTTGCTTTCATTTATACGTATATACGTGATTTACGCAACTAAATAACTACAAAAAAATCCCTATAGCAATGGGGGCTATTATTGTATCTGGACATCGGCTATTTTTTAAACTATATTATCACTAGATGAGTTGTTCCTTTATTACCCAAACAAAGGCTGGAGCACTCACTTGGATTCCAGTCTTAAAATAATGTATGTTAGTGACTGTGGTCTTTTCTCTCCTCCTTCTCCCTATAGGGACTCTGTTCTGCTACTTACACAACCTGAGCAAGACAACACTGAAAGAAAATACAAGTCTTTCAGGACTGATGTCAATTGCCACTTTAGAAAGAGCAAGAAAACTTCTTAAGATATTATTATGAATATTAATATTTAAAGCTGAAATATTTTGAAGGAGAAAAAAACCCCAGTTTTTTAGAGCACAAAAACTGTTCAGACATATGTTAATGGAGTAATGTCTGTTATTGCAGCTGTGATAGTATATAATCATGCATTCCTTTAAAAATATAAAACCCTATTGAAGTATAGATACTCTCAGTGGCAACAGGGAGATACGTACAGAAAGAGTAACAATATATTTATGCAGAGGAGAGCAAAATCTCTCTGAGAAAGGAAATTCAGGCTACATCTGTGTTGCCAGAGAGCTTCAGCCTTGAACTTACAGTCACCCAAACCCTTAATTGCCTGTATCACTTGCAAGTGGGCAGCTTTGCCCAAAAGGGAGGCAGGCTTACACACGCCACACAGGCAGCATGTCTCATGCTACCCCTTTCTGAACTTCAGGCTGCTATTTAAAGCAGTATGGAAAACATCTTACATATAGAGGCAGGTTTTGGGGGCAATCTGACAGGAAGTGACCTGTAACTTGTGGCTTCAGGCCTAAATGAGAAGTGAAAAGGATAATATGGGTAAAATGGAAATGCATGCCCAGTGTGCATTTGGGATTCCTGTGCATTAACCTATACTCCTTGCAAATTTAACATCCTTTCTGAATGACTCCTGTGCTACAGCAGCGGCTGTCATTTCCCACACGCTTTCTCCAATAGCTTTCTGTAACACCATGGTTGGCAGTGCACCCTATGCCTTACGCAGCCCTGGTGTTTTCTGAGCAGTATTTTGTCTATATATTCATTTGTAATAAACAAACATCTTTGTTCCAGCCAGACTCCATAGATGTGCATTCAGATCCTGTCCACACTAAGATACTGGCTGCCAGCACTTAGTGGCAATGCCTATACCATGAAGCAGATCTCTTTTACACATCTTGAAAATAGACTAGTCTTTTAGTTTCCCCACCTAGCCCCTTTTTTGGAAAGAAACCCACTGCTTGACTTCAGTGAACAGTGCGTGAATAGCAGTCTTGGGAATGAGGCTGCAGAGAGCATCCAGGAGATGAGAAACAGCTTTGCTGTTCTGAAAGCCCTGTACTGGTGCAGCCATGAGTGACAGCTACTTCCCCACGCAGCTCTGCCAATGCACTTTTCATCCGGCTCACACGTTCTTTCAGTGCTTGTGCCTGGCTTTAATGAGAAGCCGGGGGTTGTGGAAACTGGTGCCAGGCTGGGCTGGTTTTGTAACAGGGGTGAATGTGTGCCTGGAGATGAATGGGATCCCCGGAATGAGCAGGTTTTGCAGAAGAAAGTTCTACAGTCACATTCCCCTCATCTCCTTTCCTTCCCCTTCATTTAAAGATTTAATTAGTGCTTAGAAGCCAGGACTTTTTAAATCAAGCCAATTATTTGCTTCTCTTCCTAAGGAAGGAAAACCCTTTGCTTTTTACTTGTTCCAATGCCGCCCCTTCCCAGCTCCTGCAGCCAGATGCTTGCTGATCGCAGTCCTTTTTGGTGACCGTGACACAGTTTCACACTGCTAACAGAAATGCTCATGTTGCTAGCAGTCTGTGGGAAGAACATAAGGAGCTTCTTCATCACCATGATTACTGCCTTTACGCTGCTGGGTATAGAGAAACACCTTATCTCGGGGAACATCACCACATAGACAGGGGGCATAGAGAGATAGGTGGGCATCCTTAAACACTCCTCTAGTTTCATCTGCTAAGATGAATTTCCAAAGACAGAGGTATTTCCGTACTTAACTAGTAGGCATGTAACGCTGCTCTGCAGCAGCACACCTCAAAAAGAATTAAAATGGATGATTTCCCTCCTTCCACCCATACTCTTGAGGACAGAGAGGGTTGCACTTGCCTGACAAGACACCTGCCTTGTGATCAGAGGGCTGGCATCCAGCTCACACAGACCAGTGACAGCACGTAGGAAGAACCCTGTAATCCTGACTTCCAAAACTGTGCTTTTCTTTTGGTCTAAGCCAAAAACCCGACTGCAGGGAGTGCCTCTTCCTTCTGGGTTTGTGCAGTGAAGAAAGCTTGGCCCAAACTTGAATGAAGCGAATTAGCTTTTATTGTTTTAGATGCCTCACTCAGATACATTTCCAACCCTTCAAACAAATCTGTCTCGTCTGATCTGCATCGAGAATTAGACTGAGACCTTACTGCTCCATTAGACTGTACAATATATTGAGCTTTTGCATTAGAGAGGATGATGGGTGGTTGTCATTCTAAATGGCTGCTCACACATTGACAGAACAGAATAAATAACCATTAGAGAAAAAAATATAGGAATTTATTTGGGTTAATTTCATGTATGTTCAAAAAATGTGTGCTTGCAAGAGGAGATATACATAAAGATGATAATTGAGAAGATAAGTGTGACTGAAAACAAAATATTGAATAGACCTGTTGATTTCAACTTTATGTCAAAAAAATCCAAAACAATATGTTGAAAATTGCCTTTAATTTTCATGAATGTATTTTAAATACATCTTTTTTATGAAAGAAAATGTGTTTGTGATTTTATTTTTCATTTAATATCATAGCCAATATGGTTTTATAGTGTTTTCTTTTATAAAGCTAATGTTTATATGATATTTGAACACTATAATAAAGATTTATTGAAGTGAAAGGCTGGTTCTTTATATAATTGAGATTTTTCAACTTGGTAGAATAAAATCCTTGGTTACTATTGCAAAGAAATGATCATACATTTTTGGATGGAAAACACTCAGCTTTTCTGTTTTCGAAAGAAATAATAGTGTGCTTTCTGCTCTGGTTTAGAATGATTTTCTATTTGTCTGTCCATTGATCCAGAGAACTGATTATATAATAATGCATTTTTTTGCCTCATGAGGCTTTGAAAGTCTATATCTGGCTCACAATGCCCTGGAGACTTCTTCACTGCTTTGCTGAAGCACAGCTTCTATGATACTTTCTGGAGAGGACTCAGCCTACCTGGGAGGTGTCACTCTTGGAGCTCTCTGTGCCACTGTTTTAACAGGCTGAAACTCTGCTATACAGAGTAACTCAGTTACAGTATTAGCCATAATAGTTAATGATAAAATAAAAGTTAAGGTAACGATAAACATTAAGATCTGCATAATTGTGTATATCAGATTAATACGCAGTTAAAATCTTGCTCAAGGTCTGTTTCTGGGTACACAACCTGTGAAACCTTTAATCAGATTTTGTGTGCATTGTTCTTCTTCTGCTAAGCTTCATTTATCTGTGCCGTCTCTTCTGTTGCCTTTTCCCTGCACTCCGAATTTTAAAAAGTAAAGTAATAAATATCCTCATTTGAATAAAACTTCATAAAGAGTACTCGCGAGATACTGAAAATTCCAGTTAATTAAAAACTGATTACATTTAGGCATAAACAGATTTCAGCATACTGGAAACTATTTCAATTCGCTAGGCTAAACAGCTGTGACTAAAAGGATTACTGACAGTGAAAAACATTCTTCCTAAATTAAAGGTGTGCTAACATGAAAATATCTATCTGACCACGTGGTTTATAAGGCTATATGCGGTTGACTGCATAGTTAGGAAAAATATAGCATATTGATACCAGACAATACAGATTAGAAGATGGTAATTATTAGATAATGGTTTTGAAAGGTGAAGTATGGCTATTTGTTACAGCAGAACTGCAGCTCTTCATGCCCAGGTATTCATTCGTAAGCATCCATGATCCTTACTATTTTCATTAAACATATACAACCCAATACAGCAGATATGACCTTTACTATAAATTGGTTTAGTCTTGTGAGCAATGCCTCTCCAGCTGCTCTAAACCAGATTTGAGTACTGCAGTTTAGGGGTTTTTAATTCCATACCTCAACATTACCTGCACCTGCCTATTCCTGCCCCACATTCCACCTGATCCTTTTGACCCTCATCCCCTGTGTCTCCAATAAACAGTCGCAGATTGGTAAAGCTGCAACCTCAGTGGGACACCCTCAAATCCATAAAGTTGTCTTTTGGTTGCACTGTAATCTTCCAGAAAGGTTTATTGACTTCCACCACATGCTGTGCAGATATTTCTCCCTGCAATTTCAGCTAGCTTTTATCATTTATAGTGCTATCTTTTGAACATCTTCTTTAATCAATTATGAATAGTGCAAATTATTTAGTAAAAAGAATTTATATTGAAAGCAGAAGAGATATTGAATGGTTCTGCTAAAAAAAGAGAAAGTGCAAACATGGAAAGTAAAGGTATGAACACATACAGGAAGCAAATTTCTGTAAAATTTAAGTGTTATGGGTTCAGCAGTAGCAGTCATTTTTTCTCCTTCTTAGTGGCTGGTGCAGCACTGTGTTTCTACCTTTCAGCCTGAGAACAGTACTGATAATACCCATGTTTGTAGCTACTGCTTAGAATGTTTACAATTTGTCAAGGACTTTCTGAGCCTCATGCTCTGCCCTGGGAGGAGGGGAAGCCGGGAGGAAGCGGAGGCAGGACACCTGA